>JAQGAE010000181.1:0-49165 GCA_034696685.1 Julus scandinavius | reverse complement strand
AGGAATAATTCCCGACTTTCCCAAAGTTTTAAAATGCCAAATACATATCGGACTGGAGACATTTCTTCTGGTGTCAACTTCCCCTTTCACTAACCTTTAAAACTCAATTAAACAGAAAATTCAAAAACTGAAAAATGCCATCACTAGTAGACGTCCATAATGGCTTTCCGCCCCCGCCCCCATACCCCCTCTTGAAGATTTTTGAATGGTCCCTACGCATTTTAAAAAAAATGTGTGGATTCAAAAACCCGGTATTTTTACACTTTCTCATTTCATAAACTGTAATATTTAGTTCTCCCAAAGTCATCTGAATAAAACTATTTAATTACGTCACTATTTGCATGACCAAGACCTGATGCAAAGCGAAAAGGTGGCAGGGCAGCCAAGTTATTTTCAACAACTTTTGTGGAAGTCCATTTGGAAAGAAGGTCTGTAAAGGTTATGCACAACTTTTTTATGGCAAGCTTTCGGGGTAGAATAGAAGAAGGGTGATAAAACATCGGGCCATGTCATAAGGTCTCCATCTTTCACAGGCATTTTTGTAGGAGACCCTATTACGCTCACAAATGGCGTCCTGCCATTCAGATACCACCCATTGCTCTCAGCATCCTCCCCTTGTTCCCCGCCCCAAAAACCACCCGTTATATCAGTGGGCATTACACGAAGAAAACCAGCATCTGCCAGAGCTCAGGAGATATATAGACAGAGGAAGACATGAACATAAAAATGAAAGCACCCAACAAGCCTCACTGCGAGGATCCTTCCAGATAACAGGCCCTCCGTGAACATGCAGCAGCCAAGCCGGTCGTCCTTGCTCTCTTTTGCCCAGAGCAAGTCAAGTGCCAGCCTCAGTAGAGGCTATCAGCATGCATGCCGGGCAATTCTCAAATTACAAAGCGGGGCAAGAGGTATGGAGCTAAGGGCCACCCAAGTTGAGGCAGCTGACCCAAAGATCACTGACTGGCTTCCTTTCCATTTCTCCTTCGTACCATGCATGGCACTGCCCACAAAACTTTCTTTGCCCTATGGCTTTCCTACAAATCAAGCCCCAATACACCACGACATCCTACAACTACTATTTACTACAGCAGACTGTTGTGGAAAATCTGGTTCATTCATTCCAAATCTAACGCATTTTTGCCATACTCTGGGAAATTCTTGCCACATATTATATTACTGGATCCCCATTATTGACCAAATATTTTTTTTTGCATATATTTGGAGCACAAAAACGCATTCAAAATTAGCACAATGACTGATCATAGTAGTTGTTGCCTTGTTAATTTTATTTAGATCAAATATGATGTTTATTTGTTCAATTTATTAATTGCTCATTTAGGTTGAGATTACTTAATTATCAATGTATGGGTGAACCCAATTTATGGGAATCAAAAAATCTAAAAATCGCCACATATTAGGTGAAAATGTCGTGCAGAAACTTGCGCTGAAATTCGAGATCTCCAAAGATTATTTCAATCTCAACCATATATCCCAAGTAACCCAAATTATTTACTTTTGTTTAGACATGCACAAAATTTGTCTTACAAAATTAATTATTAGCCAAATTGGTATGAATTACGCAGTGCTTAAATTGTTCATTTTATTTGTAAATCTGTCTAGTTGACTAATTTCTTAATTATACATTTAGGTTACGATTACTTAATTAACAATGCATGGGTGAACCCAATTTATGGATTCCATTTTCACCATCCACGACTACTTAAGATGGGAATAAAACATCCAAAAATTGCCACATATTAGGTGAAAATGTCCTGCAGAATCCTGGCAATCTCCACAGATTCTCTTCAATCTCAACAATATATTGCAATAATTATAACCCAAATCATGTATTTGGCTTAATTCACGCAAAATGTGTCTTATATGAAATCTGTTTTAGCCAAATTGGTATGAATTATATTAAGCAAACCCATTATTGCACACCAAACAGTGAACATGCAAGAATAGTGAGTAATGGGCCATAACCATCAGATAAAGATTCGCTGATATTCTAAAAAATGCTATTAAAATCAATTAACTCACCCTTTTCATGAAGTCATCTACAGTGTCGAATGAAAATACCATTAAAAAGTTGTCTTTCATCGTTTGCAATAGTTTCAAGGGATTGAGGGTCGTCCATTTTATGCCGGTACTCAGAGCACTGAGGAGTAAAAAATGACAAAATGTTTTAAGTTTTACATTAATTGGAGAGCTCTACTTAGAATATGGCATTTGACAAACAACGAGCAAAGTGCTATATGCTTCCTAAATTCTTTCAAAACGGCCTCATAAAATACATTCAATTATTATTTGGTATGCTTTTTGAAATTCAAAACTTGAGAAAAAGTGAGAGGGTGTACAAGGTTTGAAATCGCAAACTACAGCCGCCACAAATGATTCGAGTGAAAGAAACGTATACAGAATGACAAGTGGCTGCTTTGCTTTTTTATATGTATATTTTTTATTTTTTTATTTCCCAAAATGCCAACTAACATCAAAGACCACCCAGAAGAAGAAGGAATAAACACAACACACACACGCATGCAATGTCGAACAGAGCTCTGATGAAACTGGATTTCAAAAATAGCATCCATCTCGAAAAGCGACTAGTTTTTCACCTTGCCTGCGTTACAAGTTTAATTCCCCTGATCTGATTACAGAATATCAGAAGCAGCAAACATGTTCGCACCCAGGCCAACATTAATTTATCAGACAACTTGCATCATCAGAACCCTGCATTTTTATTTTTAAAAAAAAGTTTAATCAAACACTACTTACGGAATGATGACTGGAAAATCTGGTCCTAAGACACGGGAACCTTCCCAAAAGCAATCCAAGGGGGTAATAGTTACACAAGGAAATAACTTTTCTAGAATCTGACCAAAAAAGACAACAACATAAGTCGACGTCAATTATTTCAAAATTTAATTTCAGATAAGTAAAAAAAATACATACCTGATCTACATAATGCGCATCAAATGAAGGTGCACTAGGGGAATTACATATATCCTTTAACTCCCATGTTCTAGAAATTGTGTAAAAATAATAATTTAGAAACGTTTGCAAAAATGAGATATGGCCACATAAAAAGAAAAACAATTGAAATTTTGCGAATACTTACATATCAAACATCTCCACTTGTACCTGAGCTGCAACAAGAACAACACCAAGATGAGCCTGAAGAGCATCCGGCCTCAAAATGTTAGTTCCTTCTTGTTTGGGAATTTGTAATATAATTTGGTTCGTGGTCCCTGAGCCTTCTCCTAACGTCCTTTGTACATAATCTAATTCTTTTTCTAATCGACCACCTTCTGAAATTACAGAAAACAAACAAATTTAGAAATCACTGATCATTAACTTTTAACATAAAATTGCCTCAATGAACTGCAAATCAGATCAAAAGTTTTTATTAAAACAGCAGTCACTACACAATACTTATTCGGCATGTCAATGCCCTAAAACTCCACACTCTACGTCAAGTTTTACTTGAATACATCATTTTCAACAACAAAACTCAAACGGCAAACCTAATTAAAGGGTGGCCAGTAAAAGTCACGAATTCTACACGTATCGTGACAAAGGGTTTTAGAAGGTGTAGACCTACAAAACTGCTAGAAGCTTAACATACAATTAAAAGAAGCAGAAAGAAAAAAAAAATTAAAATCTTATCGAACAACTTTTAATACACTTATTTACCACATCATTAGCACTTGGACGTGATGTTTCATTTACAATATGAAAAGGCACCGCTTTCCAGAAGAGTAAAATTTTGATCCGGAATCTGAATTCTCAAAAAAAAAGTAAACAAGACCACCTTGCTTGCTGGTCCAATCTATCAGTTCCAGATATCGTTCATTTAGTACGCAATTTTATATCAGACTCAGAAGTTTAATTTGTATCATAAAACTGAAGTTATAGAGTCATGCAATTCAAAAGCAACATCATCCAGCGCCTTGTGAAAATTTAATTTTCATTTTCTCACAATGTTTTTCATTATTTAATCCGCCTCACTCTGTTGCATTTTCCCCACACAAGAAAAATACATACGGCAGATTTAATTAAAGGTTAAAGATTAATATTCTCAAAATATAGGGGTATCGTGACATAGCTCCAGATGCAGGACTACCACTGGCAAAGTACAATTAAAACAAATTAAAAATGTTCATCTCACCGTTGGCATATTAAATACAAAATGATGACAAGTGAACATTTTGAAAATTTGAGAGAGGTACCATTCAGTGTCGTCATTATAAAAAGCCAGTGTATAGAAATCAAAATATCTTATTTTACAATTTACTCCAGAGCCAGTGTATAGAAATCAAAATATCTTATTTTACAATTTACTCCAGACTATCCATCATCTGCATTTTTATTCCTACTTCACCAGTTATAGAAATTGCTATAGACATGTCAAATGTGTCATATTTCAACCCTATATAACTGAACTGTTCATTTTATATTTTCAGGAATAATCATGGACAGCTGTTGATTTTTTTCTCCTGTTTTTACCCATATCAAATCGCAAAGATGCATGCATGGAGATGGCGTTACAAATGACACTGGCATTCCAAAAAGTACTTCAGTTGAAAAAGTGTAAGATTTGTGGGTGGCATACAGCATCATCCACAGAAGTTTCAGAATTCACTTACTGTAATATGCAAAACGCCTAATAAACGTGGCGGTAAAAGACTTTAGAAAAGTTATCAAGAAAGGCAAATTTGAGAGCGGGCCTGGCAAGGGACATAATCTGACAGATGGGGAGAGAGTGAGTACAAAGAGGGGAGAGCGAGAGCCTTCTTTCGACCATGACTGTAGCAGATCAAGATAAATGACTCTCAGAAGATCCATGACCCAAACGCGAAAATCTTTTTGCGCCATGGAACCGCCATGGCGCCAACTCCGATTTGGCACCCCCTCCACCCCATTTCCTGTCTCGTTAAGTCACCACTACGCAACCGAGACTGACAATTTCTTCCCTTAGTACCAGGTGGAATCAACGTTTCGTAATTTCACACGACCAGGCATTGTATTTTTTTTTTTTTTTTTTTTTTTTTTTGGTAATGTGCGGTCTTTTTAAGTTTCCCTAGTTTTGAATAAATTATTTTTATCCACTGGACGAATGTGAAATCCAAAGGTACAGTGGAATTTAGAGAAAATTCCCAAATGGTTTTACACGATTTTTAAATCACGTGGTCTAGAACAGTAAACGTGTTCCATTTTCAAGAATTTGTTTTCCAGTTTAACACTGTATCCACCCTACAAAGCTTTACCAGCACAAACATTTTCTCATAGTTTTGTATTCCTTTTTATTTTTAAATTTAAGTAATATCACGTTTTAGGTACCCTGAAAATCTGATCACAAATTCAAGCACATTTTAAGGATTTCAAGGCCCATCTCTTAAATTTCAAAGATCCCACCCAAGACGCAAGAAATTCAAACATAAATTGGTGTTTAACACAAATCTCAAGCATAATTCCAGCACATTGACTGACTTTCAAACATGCTGGACACCCTTATGATGCATAACTTAAACCCTTACTTATCATACACCATATATATTTTAGTTTACCGAGTGAAATCTAGAAAAAACGAACTTTTCAAGTAGTTGCGGCGGTGAAACGGAAGTGTAACGGCTAACGGCTGTGAATCAGCTAACGCGATGGGCTAATACACGACTGGCGAGAAGTTATCACAAAACTTAACGTTAACAACATTGGAATCTCTTATTAATCTAGATTGTTATATTTATTTAACACGATGACATATTATACATGACTTCAGTACAACTCAATTATAACCAATGCCCGATTAATCCTACATCTTCTACATCTTTTTTACACGTGTAAGCCGTAGCCACCTTATAAAAACAACATTTGATATTATGCATCAATATGTCAGATTGCATTTGCAACGTTGGTGTTTACTTCTTCTTTTTTTTTCATTTTTAAACACGTGACATGTATTCCTCTTTCGCCACCCACGTCGTCGGCAAACGTTTGTGCCCTTGAGGGGAGGGGTTGAGTGGGGTGGGTGGTTGGGGGGGACGCCGTGGGATAAGCGAGCCGCTAATGACGACGGACCGAAAAAGCACCTCCAGTTACAAAAGATTAAAGAAGAAAGTACACAGGCTCGTAAGAAAGTTCACCCACTTAAAATGCGTGCGTAGACCTAATTTGCATATACAAGAGCCGGTTGTAGAGGGGGAGGGGATGGGGATAGAATCTGTCCAAGCGCAAGCTCCAATCTACAGTAGTATTAAGAATACGCTGTAAGCCATTATACCTCTTCGTATGTTTCTCCAAAAAAACAATTTTTTTTCTTCATATTTTCAGTTCATTACAACAAATGATAGCGTTTGGCATGGAGAACATTTTTCGAATTTTCCGGATTCGTAATTGAAAAGGTTATTGAACTTTCAAACATTGTGAGCTCATTTAAATTTCTGAATTACGCTAAAGTTAAATTGTAGTGTTTTTATTTTTAAACACACAGCCAAGTCACAACTACCTTGAGCACGAAGCTTTGCATATAAAATGCTGTTCTGTGCTAATGTTTAAAAACTGGGAAACGCTTGTTATTTATATGTTAAAATACACTTAACATTCAAGGATGTCCCCAAGATGACAATCATGGCTTTGTCGTCGATTTTAAAAACTAATATCTGGCAAAATAAATTAACATAGAACATACAAGTCTTTGTCAAACCCGGTTCAAGAACAAGGTTTTTATAATTATTTATATAAAAAAAACCACGACGGAAATGAATCAATGACAAATTTGTTAACCTACAAAACTACCATTTTCTAAAAAGTTTGCGTAAGCCGTTCTATAGTCGCGTAAGCCGATTTCCCAGCCGTTAGCCGTTCAGCCCAATTATTCCTTATCCTATAATGCTATATCAAAGATTTAACTTTCCACCTTACTCTACTCAAATAAGCGTTACGCACACGCAAAAAAAGAACTCACACGGGTGAATTTAACATCTCTACATACAGTATTATCGAGCCATGCCATTGTTATTCAAAACAGCTTTTTTAAAATCCCAGACCTACTACATCATCATCATCATGGCGTGCGACTCAATTTTTTGCAGACTTTATGAACAGGTTATTAATTTGGTTGTTGCGGGTGAACATCTCGTTAGTTACCTATATTAAACCTGATTTGATAAATCGCCGTTAGTCGTGACATGGTCCTGTGGATACACAATACAGGAAGATCAATTATAGAGTGACAGTTCCATATTGGACGTGAGTAAAAAAGAAGAAAAAAAAAAGGCGCTTCAACAAACATCCGCTTATGAGAGGAGAAACTGGGGGTACAGAACACAAAACCCCAAAAACTGGTCTCATCGGCCCACCCAGTTCCAGTGAATGAATCCTGAGGAAGCCAATGAGGGGCCAACCACCAAAATGCATTCAGCCACAGAATGGAAACTAAAAACCGTGCCTGGCCAACATCAGTCTTTTTCAATAACCACAGAGTGGATTAAGACGTCAGGTGATATACATGAACATTAAGTTCCCTCCCCCCTTGAGGCAATAAATAACAACTGCCCTTCTGTTCAGCTATTCAAAACTTGAGATTAAGACATTTCAAAAGACACGTAGCCTCTCTTTGGGGATCTTTCTCCCATTTTCCCCCCTTATTTCAAAAATGATTTTCTAAGGAGCGTCCCTCTCCTAGTCCCGTCAATTGGAAACCTGCAACACGGGACTGCAAATTGACTTGTCACACTCACCTATCTTGTGTGCCCTAATTCAAAAGAAGCAGCATGTGGGGGGGATAAATAATACCATGTATAGAGAAACAGGACGGCAAAATGGGAGGATAAAAAAAAATCCCTATGACTGGGTAACGCAATAGTGGACCATTTTAACACTGAAAGTTGATACTTGGCTCGGAGCACACCAACAACGGGGTTAATCTTGTTTCGCCAAATTGAAATGTCGGCATTAGGTACCGACCCCAACACTGAATAAAATTAACCTATTGCATTTCTTGAAAATTCCTTTTTATTTTTATCTGATCCCTCCTTCAACGACAGGAATTCATAACGGCGACTTTGCTTGTGTGACGCCACCAAAAAAAAAAAAAGATACCATGTGGGAAAACTCATGCTGTGATTGAGCTCCATGTGAGCTCTTAAGTACTATAATTCAGGTTTACGTGTAGGCGAACTATTTGCAACTAAATCTTGCTAATGAAAGAAGAAGAAAATGACAGAAAGGCATTATAGGATTGAAACACAAAGTTAAACCGACATTCCACATGTAATTTTGAATGTATTCATTAATTGAAGTTCAATTTAGGGACCAAACAGGAATACATTCCTTACATTTTTCGTAAAACTCAAATGTTGAACCCTGAACCAAACCCACACAAGTATCAAATCTGACAAAACATCGTCGCCGGTAAAAACTTAATAAGCAAAATCATCTCGTGTATTTTTTAGATGTGAAAACCTGCCAAATTTCCAGTTATCTCGACATTTTGGAATCCCCTTTTCCAAATTGTTATCATTCAAATTGATGTCCAAATCTTAAAAGCTTATACAAATTCTTGGTACAAATTATATAAACCATCTTTTAGTTACTTTGGGAAGCAAACTTATCAAATTTTCAACTTCCATGGCTTTTAGGGTCTTCCAATTTCCCATATTTTCATCATGCAAGCTGATTTACAAAATAACTATCATAAGTGAGAGCAAGCATTCATGCAAGTATAAAATCAAAATCTTAAAAACCTATAGAAGTCGTTACAAATTTAATAAACAGTTAACTTCTGTTAATTATTTTAGGTGGCCAACTTGCCAAATTTCTAGTTTTCCTGGTATTCTAACTTTCAATATTTGTATCATACAAGTTGATTTCCAAAATAACGATCATATTTGAAAAGCACAAAATTCTACAAAAATTGTGTTCAGTAAATTTGCTGAAAAAAAGTTAAAACACATTTCAAGGACAACTCCCAGGACAAATTACCACAATATTTCAAGTCTCCACATTTTCCTAGAGAATCTGAAATGTCTTTTATATCAGATTTTTTCCAATTAAATAAAATTTCCCAAAACGAACAGTTAACTCACATAATCCCCAGATAAAAATACAAACATTTCCCGACTTTTACGGCTACCGGATCCTTACAAACAAGCCCGGCACAAATTGCATAAACAAAAATCCCATCTTTCGTTAATTATGCTAAGAGTTTTGTCCTGGCTTTTTGTCAATTCCCATTTACTAGATTTTTAACCAAGATACCGATCACCAAGAAGAAGAAGTCAGTTTAGCGTTTTATCATGATGATGCCATACAACAATGTTTTCGTTCATCTTTCTCAGTCCTTATTTTTGGCTACCGAAAATTGCCAAGGTTCATTAAAAGAAAAGAAAGAATTCACCGACTTTCCCCTTGCCAAAAAATCAGATTTTTCTCTCCGTGCTCCCCATTTTCTAGGTCGCTCTACAAAAAGAAGCATGTTGGTTATTTTTCGGTTATGCCTTCGTTAGGTTTCTTTTTTGGAATCCTCCTCGCCACTCTTCTTGTTTTCGGACAGAAAACAGCTGGCAGAGGGAAACCTTTTTGGGCAAGTCCGAGTGGCATGGGGTGGGTGGCCTACCCTCCACCGATCGAACCACGGCCTTTAGGAGGAAGTAAAGGAGAAAAAAAAAAGGACACAAAAGCGTCAGAGACCACACATAGAGCATCCTAAACCCCATCGTAATGTAGGCTAAGCAGTCAGCCGGGTTTTAAAACCTCACCTCAAAAAGCCGACTCAACTCCCTTTTCGTCGATATGTAGAGTACATATACAAGCGTAGAGAGAGGAAAAAATACGTTCTATGTACAATGGAAATTTAATATAAAATTTCATTTTTCTTACTTTCAACCCACAGCTTCTCCACGTCCGTCTCCAAAGCTGCTGACTTCAGTCCGACACAAAAAGTGGACAACACTAATAATCCCACAAATAGCACTTTGCCGGCGTGTCTTTGTATAAAACATCCCGTGTGAAACAAATGCGCCTGTAATTTCATGCGCACCCACAACGCGGCTTTGTTCCCTGAAGCTTTACCCTGGAAAAAAAATAATAAAGGTTTTATTTAACAACTTGAATAAAAAACAAATTTCTGAATAGTATATTTTTTTTTTAAATTATTCATGCAAGCAGTTAATAATTAAAATAAAATAACGTTGTGGCATACAAAAAAGAATTAGACATTGTGTTTGACCTCAAAATGATTGCATATATAAAATGTTCACTCCACATAATGTACCACCTTTAATATTGAAACTTAAACCTACATAATCAGTTATAGATAGTGAAATTGATGCACCAGTTTATTTGTATTCGTGATATCTGATTTGCGGGGCAATATGTAGGTTTATCAATCACTATAAGCTGCTATATAAATATAAAACACTTTCCATACATAAAACTAGGACCAGAATAGGCGAGCGGTAAAGAAAAATACAGTTGGGGCTTACCATAAATTTGAATGAATAAACTAAAGAGTTTGAATGAGACTACGATTTAGCATGTGACGACGAGTCCCAAGTTTGAATTAAAGATTTGTGTTATTTTAGTCCAAGGTGTTGTCTAGTAAAATTATGAAAGTAGGCGAGTCTTATAAAGTTTTACCATATCTCCCAGTTGCATTATGCTTCCTCAAATTTACCACTATAACTTTAAATGAACAGCTACAAAAGAAAATTATTCAAAAGCCTTCTTTAAATGCCATATTTAATTCAACATGGTGAAACCAGCTCAAACTAGCATATTATTCAATACCTATTCTAGATCCTGACATTTATGGAGGCAATCCCTTTAATTAAATGAATGAAATGCATGCTCTTGGACAAAGTCCAACTTGGCAAATGTTTAGTCCCATACTACAGACATAAGATTTCAAACCTGTGCTTATACTTTGAATTTTCGAGTCATTTCATGTTCTCCAATTATACAAATAACGAAAGATAGTTTCCAAAATATTTTGAAAACCATTTTGAAGGAAGACAAGCCCCCAAGAATCAGGTGGATAACACTATAACTTTAAATGATCACTGCAAAAAATTTATTCAAAAGCCTTTTTTACATGCCATATTCAACATGGTACAACCAGCTCAAACTTCAATAGTTATTCTTGATCCTAACCTTTATAGAGGCAATTCCAACACTTTCATTAGTTTACTTTTTAATTTTTATTCAAAACAGGTCTTCCTTTTAATTTTGGCCACATTATTTGAAGGGATGAAAAACATGATCTTGGAAAAAAGTTCAATTTAGGAAATGTTAAGAAGTCGTATATTACAAGCATCGATTTCAATAATTTCAAACCTGTGCTTCCACTTAGAATTTTCGAGTCATTTCACGTTTTTCGTCTATTATGCAAATACCGAAGAGATAGTTTCCAAAACCATTTTGAAAGAGGGGACAATCCCCCAAGAGTCAACGCCATTAACGAGAGGACACTAGCAAAAGCGTCGTAATTGGCCATGAAAACATTCCTTATTTTACAGCGCTCATTTGAAAACTACAAAAAGGACCAACAATGGGAAAGGGCAATTCATCAAGAAGAAAAATTCTTCGGAGGGTGGGGGGTGGGAAGTGGCTTTTGGACCGGCGAGCCTAATCGAAAAACCGACCCCGAAAATCTGTTTTTATGTCTCCTCCTACCCCCAATAAAAAGCACATGGACCACCGGGCTAGCGGAAACCATTTTAGTTCAAGGTGGAGCATGATTATTCGGCTCAGGGGTGGCCCCAAAAAACCGCTTGACAGCTCGGCAACACCCCGAAACAACGTACGCGCCTGTTGTTGTTGTTGCATTTTTTCTGAATGCGCGGACGAAAAAAAGGTAACTTGCGGGGTTCGAAGAAAAAAAAAACTCTTACCTTGGTGATTTGCGAAAGGGCTGTTTTGGCATCGACCCAGCTAGTCCTAGTGAGGAGATCTTCGGACGCCGGATAATTATTCCGCCTTATCCGCGCCTGTTTGCTCCTGTTGGGGTTGGCGTGCGACGGAACATGGGTTCCCTGCGATTGAAAGGCACCTCTGTTTGTTATCATCGTCATTGCGCATTGTGGTTGAAAATCCCTGTTCTTGCGGCTTCTATCTCCAGCAGCAGCACCATCGAAAAATCTTTACGAAATTGCATTTCGCCTCCACTCGACGCGTGGAACAACAACATGAACAGCACACGAGACGGAAAATTCAAACGATTCCAAGTCGGGGATAGGAGTCCTCACAACATTCATTTTTGGGGGGACGGTATACGAGGATAATGATACGAAAAAACAAGAACCACCGCGATGAAAATCTAGTTGAAAACTGCGCACATATTCACCGATTGCGTGGAAAATGACGGATGTACCCTCCGTCGGTCTAATAACCAACTTTCCATGACTTGGAAGTCATTTAAAAAGACGCGATATCGACTCGAATACACGACCTGCACGAGAACTAAAGTTCGACTGAGGCACGCGTACAAACTCAACAGAGCTCGGCCACAATGGCAAGCGAGGATGCAACTCGGGAGGTTTCGGACAGCTCCTATGTATCACTCCGCCGATTCCGTTTGTCTAGGCCGTGGAAAAAGCCCGCGCACTAAAGCACTGAGGCACACTAAAAAGTGTGCACTCGTGGGCTCCAAATAGACCAATGGATGAAGAGATGCTAGTTCCCGCCCACTGGACTTCTATGATTGGTTGAAAGTTTTTTACGAGCGTCTAAGTGCGCTGGACCACACACGATGGGCTCCCCAACTTTGATCCTAATTTTTCAGGGCGCCACATAGCGCGCATTCATAGAAAGCTGGACTTGTAGAAAAAAAAAATGCAGTAAAACTACGGACTAGATTTCATAATTGATTACAGACGTTGATGCCATTATCTGTTTACATATTACAAACGTATCAGTGACAATGCCAATGAAGTAGTTTTTTTTCTTTTATATTCTTATCATGCAGTTATTCACTTTATATATACATCTCCCTACAGGACCCTACTCTAAACAACGGCATATTTTTCAACATTTTCCCCATAACTCATCGTCATCATTATTTAAGGGCATGTCTTCACTTGCAACAAACCATAGCGCATCATGTCCAATCTGTACAACGACGACTCTTAATTGAAAAGTCACTTAATTTTAAAAAAAATGGTAATCAGTGGTGGACTAGGTCTATAGCATGCATGGTTGCCCAGTTACAAAAAGGCCCCGCCTACTGTACAGACTATCATTTAATTTTTTATAAGAAATAAATAATTTTCAAAAAATTAATAAGTGAAAAAACAGAAAAATTAATTTCACTATGAAATAAATGTATATTAAAAGCTATTCTTAAGCAACTAAAAGGTAATTAACATTTTTAAAATAGTGTCTTATGTTTAAGAGGCCCCACTTCATCATTTTAGAAGCCATCGGCAAGCTGATACCCTAGCCAGTCTGCCACTCATAATCATTATTTTGGTCATAAAGACCAGTAAAAGATGACCACAAAATAGCGTGAAATTTTTCTTGCTCGTTAACGTCTTTTGGATGAAACTAATTACGTCTTTCTAACTAAATAATCACATACTCTCGCCAAAAAATGGCGTCATATTTTTTATTTATTTGCTACAACTTGAATGAAGAGCATATAGAAAATGGTCACATGTATGACGTCATTTTAAAAAAAAATAATCCCATCTTAAGTTTAAAATGTCGTCCTTTTTTTGTAATTTTTAGAACAGAAAAGCAACCCATTCAAATATTAAACCAAATATTACCACCAAAAATTTCATCATTGTGCGAAATCCTTGGAACAATTATGGGACGCTGTAATTTTACTGCTACATAATATGTTCAGTTTTGATACATGATTTGTTACCCTATGATATCGAGAGGGTGACGTTGTAATTCCATGTACTGTATATGAGAACCGATATAAATAAACGTTCTTTCCCCTTCAAGAAATTATCAAATAGTCTGAGAAGCAGAAATGTTTACAGATAAGGCGGTGAATAATGTCGAAATAAATGGGAGGACGGGAGAAGATGGATTTCCAGAGTCGAGAAAACGCATTAAAAGCAGAGTTATATTACGGTATTGCATAAACAAGCGGCGCGAACAACTGCCTGGTATTTCGCTTTTGTATATTTCAAGTTTTTTGAGGCGATGCGAAACCTTCAACAAGACTGTCTATAAACCAAGGTCTAAACTTCAGACTGGAGCAGTCACTGAAGACTTGAAATTCAACAACTATATGGGTTCCTCCAGGCAACTTATCAATGAGCCTTCAAACTCTAATTGTACATAATCGTTTCATTCAGTAGTTTCACAAATTCAGAATGAGAGCTTGTTTCCACAAAAAAGTGCCTATACGTATATATAATGCTTCGTGCTTTGTACAATTTCTGAAAAATGTACAAGTTTTTTGTTGTGTTCAGGACATACGGCCACCTGCATGGAATATTTCTCTCCCTTGCTTTAATGTTCCCTCTTAACTTGTTGTACTAAATGGTCATATATCTTTGATAATTATTATACTAGAACTGCTATTAGCATGCATATGGCTGTCGATTATGTCATGTGAATATTTTCAATACCTGCAAGGGGATCTCACTATGCAAATGGTATACCTGCATGGAGTTCCATTTGGCCGACAAATCATTACACAATTTTTAGGTTAGGTTAGGTTATAGGGAAAAAAAAGAATCATCTAATTATAATTTTCAATACCTGGGGGATCTCACTTAGCAAAGGGTCCCATTTGGCCGACAGCCCATCTTGCCGACAAATCATAACAAAAGTTAGGCAAAAAAGTATCATCTAATTTTCATTCATCATGTATCACCAGTGGCGGACTGGCCAGTGTCAGCTTTCCCGATGGCATATGGGTCCTTTATGAAGTGGGTCCCTTTAAATATTTCCACCATTTATTAAAAAAATTTTAAAAAATCATTTAAAAATTCAATTATAACAATCTGTTGTATTTACATTCAGTATATATTGTATACTGCCGGGAATATGACTATACACTGTATAATTACTAAAAAAATATTCCTTTATTATACGCAAAAAAATGTCCTTTGCCTTATAGTTGAGTTTGGGCCCGTTTGTCCCTTACACATATAGCAACCAATATTTTTTTTAAAAATCAGTCACCTACTGTATGTTATAGTAAAACATCTAGAATATACAACCACTTGAAGATATTAAATTAATAATAAAATTATAACTTACTAAGAACTAAAAAAATAATAATGTAACGTCCGTCTCTCATATATTATACTCAAAACAAAATTATTACCCCCATATACCCATGTTAATATGTGATGGTCAAGTTATGGGACTAAAAGAGTTGAGCGGATGGAGAACTTGTTTAAAAAATTAAGCATTATGATATTTTTTGAATATGTATATCGTGCTCGACATATAGTATATACTGTATTGGACTATACTGCATTCGTGTTGTTCAAAACCACATAGTACATTTCGCTGCTGCATGGAGTCAGAGAAATATATGTATACATGTACTGTATATAAAAATACATGCTGTTTTGGAAAAAAAAAAAAAAAAAAAAAAAAACTCGCTTGTACACAAATTGGCCAGCGGAAAAACTCCTTGGCCACTTGGGTGGTCCCCCCGTTTAAATAAATCACATGCACGGAGTTAGTTTTTAACGCGGCTGCAGTCACATATGCATGTACATCCAAAATGACGTCACTATAGTATATGAGCTTAATAGTTTATGCTGGTTAAAAGTTTCTGATGTGTGGCATGCATGGATGCAAATTTTTCCTTAAAGAACACGTTTTTCTATTAACAAAATGTATATTATGTTATAAAACACGATATTTTGATAATTAAAAAAGTACTTTATATTGACAATTGGTTTTATGCATGGCTACACTTTCAGTTCTCAATTATGTAATTTTACTATTTAATACAGCTACTGCATTTTACAAAACATAAAATCGACAAATGGTCGAATTTAGCGTAATTCGTTCTAATCCAGATATACACATGTATATAAAGACAATTTAGTTTATAATAATGTATAAAGGAAATTTAACAGCACTGCAAACAAAGACAAAAAAACAACACTTAATAACTAAAATTTGAAATAAATTGTTAAATATTTGTAATGAGTAAATTGTATCCAAGATTTGTTTATAAATTTGCTTTACAATGTATTGTGTCATTTGCATAACTAGTATATGATCGATCATTGTCACATATTCTTATTTTTTCTCATTAAAAATAAATAAATAGCATGCAGGTTTTATACATTCTCTATTATAAACAAAGACCGTTCAGCAAAGCCATTAACCACCATTTGCAATTGTGGCCTTATGGACGACATTTTACATCTGTTGTTAAGTTTGACATTTCCTGCTTGCTATGTATATATACGTTTAAACCTTATACAGAGCGTTAGATTTATCCTATATGATCCATCATCTTTTCTAAAAATTGCCAACTTAAGTCATGTGTAAAAAACATTATGATGCAAGTATAACCATGTAATCGAGGCAATCAAATTCAGCCATCCATAAAACACATGCATCAATTTTAAATGATTCCTTCTTTTTAAGTTCACTAATGCATCAATTTTAAAATGTTCCACCCCTGTAAGTTCGTTATAATTGTATATCTTGAAATGCTACAACCTCCAACTCATTAGATTTGTATAACCGAAATTCAACACGGTTTAAGCGAATTTCACTAAGCTAATCTGAATACAAATCCGAAATTGAAATTGTCAAAATCAGGAAATAGGTAAAGAAAAATAAAATTCAATATTATGAACTGGAAATACATATAGTACACCGAAAATACACGTAGTATAATGTAATACACAATGTGTCTCTTGGCATGTGGACAGGAAGAGGGGGAAGCCATTAATGTAATGAAAGTAAAGTGAATGAATTTATATAACATATACATATAGGTAACATGGCTATAACACATCAACCGTGTTTGGCTTAATTAGGGGTTTATAGAAATTTGCATGTTGACTATGCAATTTCAAGAATGAAAATCATAAAAATGTAAACTACAGATAATAAAGTTTTAGCAAAATAAAAAAGTTACGTTGAATCCCGTATTAGGTTTACAAATCAGCCACTAACCGGTATACTGTATATTATATAGGGCTATTATTAATTTTTTTTTTTTTTTTTTTGCAAACGGCCTTGGCTAAGCAAGTTTCGAGGTACAATAACTTTTGCTTTATACAGCAAGCAAGATATAATTGTTTCCGAAATATCAAGAAATAATGATAAAAGTTGACCAATTTAACCCAGGCCAAAAAAAACCTACTAATCCAAGTGTTATTGATGGTATTATATTATTATCGCTAGATCAATTTTTATGGTATTTCAATTGGTCATGTAAACGTTGTATGTTCCTAAGCATAGTGCTTATAGTGCATACAATTGTAAGATCATTAATTTCTGTTTTTAAAGAATAAAAGGACAAGATTCCTCCACAACCTGTTGTTTATTACTGAAATTATACTTACAGATTAAACTGCGCATAATTTATGTTGTTAATAATCATCGTCGTATTAATTGCATGAATGTATACAGGAGGAGTCAGGGAGACATTAATAATTGCATCACTGAATCGAGTTTCTTGCTATTATTTCCGTCATTAAGATATTTGTAACCCCTTATCTCTTACCCCTTTGTCTCTTCCTGAAAATGCCAACTTACACAGCATTCTACCACTGTATGCAACTGACGAGTTACATCATGTGACCCTAATGGACCATTAAAAAAATGTCCCCGAAATTCCTTCAAAAACATGACCACACCCACTACCCCCTGTCCGCATGTGTCCATTTTAGCCCAGACCCCCCTCACCCTCTTGCCCCCTACCCCCCTCATGGACGTCCTTAAATTTTTTTTTTAAAAGTAGGGTGTCCAGACATTTTTGTGGGGCCCATCCTATAATTTTCCAAGCACCCACCTCGCTTCCAATTTCACGATATTTTTCCAGATTTTTCTGGTTAACCGAAATTTTCTGACCTCGAAGGGAAATTCCAGCATAAAATCCCCCTAATGACTTCCCACCCCCTCTTGAGGACGGCGTTTTTGAACGTCTTGTTTCATTTAGCATTGTCATATGAATTCTATGAATTGTCAACAACAGATTTAAGATTCTTAAATCCTTTATTTATTAGCATATTATTGAGTTTAAATATATATGTACTGCGGGACTGTACCATCATTTACCAATGTTGGCTAAACATTGTGTTATTTATAGGACTTGACTAATTTGAATGCAGGCAGTCATGGTAAACTGATCTCACATCGTAAATAACCAAATCTGCATACATAATGTCCATATTTTTGTTGAAATATTAATTACTTAATATTTAAATCGCTTTATTCCAGCTTAATTATTCCATTGCCTGACATTTCCAACATGGCCGCTCCCTTCTACTCTCCCTTACGGAAAAAAGCGGTAATAAACTAAGAAGCTACAGTTTTTTTGGCAATTCTTTGGTCCCAAACTGGTAATCTCTAATAATTTTGGAAAACCAATCACTTTTAGATAAATGCAAACTTTTTAATTTACTGATTGCAAACTGTTAACTTTTAAGGCAAACTAAATTGACAGTTTAGTTGCCTTAAAAATTAGTACTTTTATTAGAATTTACTGATCACAAAATGTTAATTTTTAAGCAAACAGTATAAATTCATGTGACGAATATTAAAAACTGATCACACGACTGATCAAGAACTAGTAATTCACTGATATGGTTTTTAAACAAATTACCAGTTTATTACCAGTTTTTATGTAAGGGCTATAAAAACTGTCATATTTGCCACATCACTAAAACTCGGCACGTAAAAAATAGTCGTTTCTAGAACAAGAAGGCGCGGCCATATTGGAACTGGCATTCAGAAACTCACATTCAATACTCAAACACCACCATGAATTACTGAATAAGAAAATATTTAGTTTCTATAGGACCGTATTAGGTGCTGACGCAATCAGGTACAATCAAAACAAATTTGAACTTGAACTTCGACTCGATTAGCCTAAAATGGGAGGAGCAAAAGTGGTCGTTTGGCGCAGGTGTATAATATACTTAATTACATCATCGTACGACCATGTGAGTCAGAATTTACAAAAAAAAGAGCTGAACTACATGCTTCTAGAAATTGTGTTCCTTCAATTCTTCAGAATTTTTCTCAGCAGTCAGGCTTAAAAAATGGTTCTCAGATTTGCAATTAAGTTGCGAGCAGACAGAAACAATTCGTGCCGTTGGTAAAAAGTAACCTATAATCGCTTTTTTTTATTCAACTCTGTTACCAGCCCCTCCAATTACACCTAAACTGCACGTCCCTTCATCCCCCTAGGGAACCTCGCTGAAAAATATCAAATTGCAAATCTTCAGAGGCTCAAGCCTGAGTCTTATAAGCTTCCATTGAAATTTCCCCGACATTTGAACTGACACCTGTGACCAGACAGTTTTAGCGGTGTTCCACCGGGTATCGAATAGCTATATTTACATTTGGATTAAATAGGTAATTTGCGGAAAACCAGATCTTTGCAAGGACGTTGAGCACGACCGATTGAAAGTGACCTATTGACACTATACTATTAAATTTAATGAGATTACGAAGTCCACTAAACAAGAATACTAGCAATGTGATTACAGGTGTCTAACAAATAGAAAACGCTACAAAGTGTCCACTTTTTTACAAGTTGTGGACCATTCAATTCAGAATACTAATTGTGACCCCTTTCAAATTCATATTTTGTTGTAGGAAATATTATAGTCCTATAACAGTTGCGCAAAATGCATCAAAGATGGCGCTAGGAATTTTTGATGTGTTACCCAACAGTACATCTTTACTCGCCAGTATAATCAAGTACATACTGTAAATCGTTTTAATCATTATACTATTCATGACCCCTTTCAAATTTATACTATTTTGTTGTTGAAAATATTGTGTTCCCATAACAGTTTCGCCAAATGCATAAAAGATGGCGCTGGGAATTTTCGATGTGTTACCCAATAAAAAACCATAACAACAGTACATCTTTACTCGCCAGTATATTCAAGTACTGTACTGTATATAGTTTACAGTCAGGATACTATTGGTGACCCCTTTCAAATTCATATTTACTTGTAGAAAATGTTGTGTTCCTATAACAGTGTCCTATAACAGTTGCGCCAAATGCATCAAAGATGGCGCTGGGAATTTTCAATGTGTTACTCAATAGAAAACCATACTAAAATGACATCTTTACTCGCCAGTACTGTAATGAAATCTTATTGTATATTCTAGAACACTTTAAAATTCACAAAGAAAAACTTCATAAATATAGGGCGCGTCCATCAGTCTAATTACCCTGCATCTGTTTACTAAATTGCTAAAACTAATTAGTGAGTTGTAGTTCCATACATCACATAGTCAGAGGAAAATAGGTTCTAAAAACAAAATTGTTTACCTTCGAAAGCACTTTCCAAGTCATCTATAATCTGTGATGCAGCTGTCCAGAATAAATTGCTACTGGCCAATCTCTATACTCTCCCAACTGACCCACAGTTGCTTTAAATCTGTCCTGCGGTTCCACCCTTCCGTCCCACGCCTGTCCGTGGGGACTTGTCCCCACACATGCGGGTCCTCAAACAAGTTTGAAGGCTCACAATGTCTTATCGTTTTCAATCAAATGCAAACAGTGGTTCTTCAATGTCCCATCAAGTGGTTCTTATTCATGGAAACTGGCCTGCACTTCACACACTTTAGCTATTGCCAGTCAAAAGCTCAGGGAAGAGAAAAAAAAGTGATTATGGAGCAGTCACAAAAGTCAGAAAAGGGACAATTTCATCAGGCCAGGATGGCACACATTATTCATGTACCTTTTTTGTGTCCAAGTCCAACTTTGACAAAAATATGCAAAGTTCAAATAACTTGCTTCCAACAACTGATCCAACGAGCTAATATACAACAAAACTGTATCAAAAATAACGATAACAGTACTGTGGTAAGCCTGTATTACGATACAAAGTG
The DNA here is from genome assembly GCA_034696685.1 of Julus scandinavius. Taxonomy (NCBI): domain Eukaryota; kingdom Metazoa; phylum Arthropoda; class Diplopoda; order Julida; family Julidae; genus Julus; species Julus scandinavius. Next base: position 28,147 of record JAQGAE010000181.1, on the reverse strand, counting down.
TCCCCAAATATCTATAAAAGTTCCCAAAGTTTTATAGACCTCCTGCTGATGCTTTACTCCCCGAAACCTCCTCTCAGGATTCCCCCAGTATTGACATTTTCAACTTCCCTGACTTTTCCAGATTTCGAAAAATTAAGCAAATAAAATGTATTCATGAAAGTTTGATGGACATTTAACATCTAAAATGTTGGATACATCCTGTTACAGGGAAAATTTCAAAAGCTTTATGTTTATAGAATATTGTCATGTGATAGTTTGCACATGCTAGAGTATCGCATATTTGTTCCATTTTGTTTGACTTGTTTCATATGAAAGCTTAGAATGCTAAAATATAATTCGGCTTTTGAAGTTCCAACAATGTTTGCCAAATATCAGGATGTTATTTGTATTAATTCGCAATTTCTCATAAAAACTTAAAGATTTTCAGTGCAAGTAAGTTTATGCTGATGTGTGTGAAAGTAAGTGAGAAATCTTAGCCTCATTCAACATTGGAAAAGTTTGGGTAATTCCCAGTCATAACATACTGTATATCCAGCATTATAAAAAAATGCTATAAAATTGTAGTTAAACTACAATTATTCAGAAAAAGTGCAGTTTCTTACACATTTACTGCAGTTTTTCTGCCATTTTTAACTGAACTTTTATTGCAAAAAAGTTTCAAAACTGAAAAACTGCAGTTTTTACCATTTGGAATTGCCTTTTTATTGAAAAAAATGCAGTTTTTCTACCGTTCATAATTGCAAAATATTTACAGTTTTAAATTCTGCCATTAACTGCAAAAATACTTCAGAAAATTTTCTGCTGGGTTGAGGGGGGTGAACACAATATACTACAATTTGTACTAATAGTTTGTTTAGCAATCCTTGAAAACATGTATGGTATGAACAATTTGCAAGTTATAACCTCAAAACCGCAATTTCCTAATAATAATTGTTATTATATCCTCGCAATAAAATTACATCTAAAAATGGCGGCGAGCTAAATTTCATTTGAACAAATATTGGAATTTGACTTTAAAACACAAAAAGTTGGGTGAATACGATATACGATACGGATCAACGCATAGTGATTTTCAAGCACGACCACCAACGATACCGGATTTGTGCATCATCTGTCTCCGCAACGTCAGGGGCTAAAACAACCAAAATTTTTGGTTGGAAAAAAAAAAAAATCTGCCCTGCCTAATAGACCGTTTTGGGTTATATTAACACAATATACAATTTGGCCCCATGCATCATAGTTAGGGGGTAGGGTCGGATGACTGACAGAAATAAACACTTCTTATCCCCCCAATTTTCTCCACCCTGCACACGCCCCAACACTTCATCCGGACTGCAAACCCCCGACATATTCCATTTTTTCTTTTTGAAAAAGTAAAATCGGCGGCTTATATCTCCCTCCAGCCGCATCTAATGCAGCATCGTGTGTGGTCTTCGCCGTCAACATTCCGTTGGTCGGTTGATGGAGGTTGTTGCGTTTTCCGTACGGTTGGTCGACATCCCTCCGGCATTTTTTTCCCAAAATCTTCGTCGGTGGTCCGGACCACCCAAGCAGGACTGCGCGGCCTAAGCCCGGGTCCGCCACCAACGATGCCTGCTAATGAGTAGCCATGTTCCTTTGTCTCTTCCCCCCTTTGATGAGGTCAATGGGTGGGCAAAACAAGTGGACCACCCAGGAGGATATCTAGCCACGGACGAAACATTTTTTAGGGGGGTGACGTTTGCAACCCCTTTTTCGTGCTGCTCTGGGTGCTACCTGAGAGGAGCCAAACGAGATTTGGGATTGGGGGGGTTGACACCTGGGAGACACCTGCAGTGACGGATTGACTCGACCTGACCCTACTAACCACTCCATCTTCAATGGCCCAAAAAGATGAAAGTTTCAAACAAAAATCGCCTTGCTTGGAAAACCCTACAGCTACTTCGTGTACATTTTTATGGACTTTGGGGTGAAATTCGCCTTATACTCAGTCATTAGCGAGAGCGTGGTAAAAGAAGTAGAAGTTTCTGCTAAGGGCAAATTAGATTGTTTTTCCGTCCAGCTAAAACAAAACAATGGATCGTTTTGCCCCAGAGGATGCCTCCATGCACTCAGTAATTTGATTATCTGCTAATGTTCTTGATGATATCAAATAACGTTTGGTCTGAAATAAAACGTTGTTAGGAATACGAAAAATATGCACATTCCAACTTGTAATTGCATTGGGGAAGTTCTGAGGAAAAAATGACACCTGGAAAGCTATTTGTTATATGAATTACGTATATCTTCTTTTTTTGCTTCAACCGATCATACATTTTGGATCTATCAAAACAAGTTTCATATTATTGCAGTACAAATAAATAAATGTTCTCAACTGCTTGTAAAATGCCATAGCTATTTATAAACTAAGCTTTTCATACACATGTACAGTATACTGTAGTGTAGGTAAACTGTATAAAATAGGCCGGACCGTCCTTACTCTGGGATTGCAATGCCATCTAGGGGCAGAAGTTACATTGTTCCGGAATGTTTACGGGCTATATAATATGTATCCAATGTCATAAATTTAGCATTTTTAGAATTTACAAATTTCGTAATTTAGATTCATTATATGAAAATATAGCAGAGAGAATTTTTAATTTCAAGAATATAAATTTCCGGAAAATACAGAGTGACTTTTCTGAAAATGTTTCTTGAAATACTCTTCATAAACACACAAAAAATACTAATTGGTTCTACTGATGATTTTAACCTATTATATATATATATATATTTATAAATATTTATCCAATATAATAATAAATTTGGCAATTTAAGGATTTTCAAATTTCGTAGCTCACACTCATTATATGAAAATATAGCAGATAAATTTTAATTTAAAGAATATAAATTTCACCAAAATGAGTGATTATTCTGATAATTTTCCTTGCAATATTTTCATGAATACACACACAAAATACTAATAGGTTCTATTGATGATTAACTTTGTTTTGTTGAACTCTTTTGTTTTATTAAAAATCAATCTTTCTCTGGTTGATCTAAAAGATTTTTTTCTATGAAAAAGTATGAAAAATATGAAAATGTTTTTTTTTAAAAAATTTAATATTTCTTAAAAAAACTTTTTCATGGATTTTTTTTTAACACAGGTAATAGAAATTCTGAACAGAAACAGAGGAGGCACTAAAATTTATAAAAATTCATTATCAGTGTTGTTTGCTAAGCTATTACTAATATCAGTAAATTTGATTGGAAAAAAGTAGGTTTTTTGGGCATTTTTTTTTATCTATATTTAACATGTGGTAGGGACATTAAGCATATACAATTTTTGCATTCAGTGTTGCCCATATTAGTAAATAAACAAGCCTAGTTCTAAATACATAAATTCCGGAAATGCACAAAAATATTTTATAAAAACTACCAAATCGTCCAATAATGACTAATTGTCATATGTATGTCAAAAGCATAAAAATAAATTTATTTTTATATGCACAAATACATATACTGCTTATACAGTGAATATCATTCATCACAATTAAAAATGACTGAAATACGAGCATAAAAAGATCAATAGTTAACTATTGATATCAAGAAATAAACTTCTCTGGGTCGTTTCCAACCAACATTTTGAACTTTCAGAAATTCAATATTAACCAGCATGGCAGGCCAGCTGTATATCCATAATTACATTAATATTGAGGTAAAATAGCGGTTAGTTATTCCTGTTTACAACATGGAACTCCAAGTATGAAAACAGCAAGCGTTCACAAAATCTTCCAAAACGGGATAAAAGGACGACTTGCTCAAGGGCGGATCTCGAAATACGATACATAAATCCTTAAATGAATCCGTTAAAAAAAGAGACAGGAATTGGTAACGAGACAAGACTGAATAAATTATTTCACCTGTTGTGATTGTTAATACGAATTTTGGTGAATATGAACCAGAATAAGGCTAACAAGCGTAAAAACAAATGAAAAATTTACTTACGGTTCGGCTGCTGTGGAGATCAATAGATAGCAACATTAAAGTGTCCGTATATTCGGCATTGAGAACCACCTGAAACAAAATTGTTAAACGGTATGTAGTTGATATGTAGTCACTATTGTGATAAATGTTTGGGCTCACTCATGCAACTGCACAATTTAAGTTTTGAACAAAATTAAATATACAAATTTTCGCTCTAAAACGCATTTTCTGTACTAGTGCTCCGCAGGAAAAAATATTTGATCTGCGGGGTTCCGCCAGGGCTAAAGTTAGGGACCACTGAGAAAAAACATTTTTTTTCATATTTTGGTAATACGGGATCTTTATAATGTCTGCCGCATCATTCACCATTTCATATGCCATGCCCGCACCTTCCCAAATGAAGCTCGTGGCCAAGATTTTTGCATTACCGCACAATACGCACATAATCAGAATAAAAAGATATCATGATAAAAATTCACTTACGACATGCTGTGTGTTTCCGTCAGGAGCCGTGAAGTGGCGATGAAGGTCGTGATATTTATTAAGCAAAATTTTCACCAGTGTTTGATGCCAATTTATCGGCATTTTATGAAAAAAGTCCAACTTTGGGTCTAATTCAGTCAACGTCTTACGTTCGACTAATTTCAACAGATCCATAAACTCTGCATACGTTAATCCATTCAACTTTAAAGTAGAAAAAACAAAAACAAAGACATTTAGAGGGCTAAAATGACGACTTCAAAATAACCAAAAGTGATATCCAGATAGTTACAAAACAGAAAATCCCACATACAGAATCCTTGGACTCCTCCTTATTTCTTCTTCTCCCACTCTCCTCTGACTCGCGGCCACCCTTCCGAAGTCGTTCCCACAAGAAATCTTTGCGGCAGTCTACCATGGCCCGATCGACCACCTTCTGTATGTGGTTCTTCGCTACTTGAACCTGCTCCAGCATTATATTATTCATAAGTTCCTCGTGCGTGCTGAAGTACCCCATGTAGTTAACGATTTCCTGTCTAGCAACACCAAAAATATAAAAAGTCAGTATCGTGCAAAGTCTTAACGAGCATGGAATTATTTGTTGAAAGATTCTTTCTCACCTGATTCCACTGATGCGTGTAATTTCTCTCACTGACTCGCCATCGCAGGAGTTCATGCTGTTGGTTAACGTGCTAGACGAGGTATCCGTTTGTTCGTAACTGCTCATGTCTCCCCTGCTATCGGTAGATCTCTCAAACTGCAGCTGAACATTGCAATTTGTGTTTATTTTTTGGCTGCCTCTATCAGAACTGGAACCACTACGTTCCATGTCCATGCGATCCATGCTCATGCACCGCGATGGCGGTTGAGACGGAGGACGAGATGGCGGCAGAGCGGTAGTTGAAACTGCACGGAAAGTTCCCTGAGGCGTCTCTACCACAGGTTTTGGAAACATTTCCCTACAACTAGTAAGAATGATAAAGAATTTGAGCGAAAGGGAGTAGCGCTCCCCAACTTCTGCGTGGCTTCCAAATTGTAATGTCTCCCGTGCCACCAACAGGCTGACATCAAACTCGTCGGTCTGCCGAACGTCGCTGCCATCCTTGTAAGAAACTTTTCGAGTAAACAACTGCACGAGAATGTGTTCCGGCTACAAGTGAAATAAGTTAAAAATGAGGATTGTCCAAAACGTACTTTGACAAACAAAATGAGCGATAAGAGATGCTAATTACCTCTTCTCCGTCTTCCAAGCTTGTCATTTTCACCGCCCGTAGACCATACAGGCGATCATATTTGAGCAAGTATTCGAAAAGCTGCTGCGCAGATGTGATCGTGGGACTTATAACAATATGACTTTCGTGCACTAAATTTCTTGCAAAGTTAGGAGACTTTTGATAATATTTCAAAAATTCATCTACAAATCCTACGGCATGGTAGCCCTGTTGCAAGGTCAACTTGCGACCGGAAATATACGAGTGCATGCTGCGCAAATGGTAGTCGTATGTGAAGGAATGCAAATGCATCGATACTTTCATCTTATCGCACTCGTCCAGAAAAGCAACAACGAACTGTTTAAAATCAATAAGATTTAGTTCTATATTGCACTCCTAATGACAAAGAGAGTAAGTTATGATTAAGACAGTCCTAAAGTCAATATCAGCACTGCAAACATTTTCCAAAGTTAGTTTTGTTTTTAAAAATAACTTTGATTGCATCATTTATATTTTCGTCACCAGAATGACTCGTTTACCAAACGATTCATACAATTTTTCAGTTTTTCTGCTTATTTTTGAAAAAAACATAAGTTTAAAGTCCAAAACCAACATTTTAACAGGGAAAATTGCAAATAATTACACGGACATTCAATTGAATACACATTGCAGTTGAATTATTTCCAAAAACAAAACTATTTTAGGATTGGCATTTCTATCATTAAATTGAAGACTGCCTTGTTTAGGGTCGTGCATAATTTATCCTCCAGTTTCTGTTAGCAGCACTGTTGGACTACATGTGCATATGCATGGTTTTATACCGTGCCTCCAACCGAATTCGGTAAATAAATTACGCGCCACCCTATATTCACCTTTATTTAATTCCTCACCTGAGCATTTAACGTGCGGTTGCTAAGAGCCCGCAACCTCATACTTTCATAAGAGTAAATCTTGACACCAAAATATGGTTCATACACCACTAATTCCAACAGCAAGATTCCACCCAATAAAAACTTTTGTAAGTATTGGGGAAAATTGTTTAGATTTCCTTGGTCTTCCAAAGATGAAGCCTCTACCTTGCCTTTGTTAACCCTACATAAAAAACAATCCGCATTAAGAAAATGCAATAATCATATTTAAGCAATTGTTAGTCGTGAAATGACCAGTTCTAGCAATCTACAGCAACACAAGCTTTTTATATCTAAAGTGTCTTACGTTTTTTGAAGTGGCCGACCTTGACGGGCTTGAGAACTGACCACAAATCCTAATGTCTGCAGATATTGGACAAACTCCCCAATGTAATCGCTGCACATGGTAGCGTGCCATTCGTCCGAAAACAAATTTCGTGAAATATTGTTATTTGGTGGACACGACGGAATGGAAACAAGGGTTCCCATGCTTGCTTTTCGAGGATGCCTAGGCTCCGACCCTTTGATGCTCGCTCCCGAACTGTGCCTAGAACGCTATTATCAAAGCAAGACATTTCTCAAACAATTAACTTAATTCAAGATTTTAAATTCTTCTTACATTTGAATACGAGAAATAAACTAACCATGCCTGGCAGAGCGGACTCTGCTAATACCGGCTGCGGCTGTTGAGACGAGTTAGCCAAAAAGGGGAATTTATCCGCATTCGGAGGTAACCCGGTCAGCGTAGGATCTCTTCCAGTTGCAACTTGGATTCGCCATAATGGGTGGAACAGCAGAGGTGTCAAGCAATAATGCTCGACACGAGATATTTGTCGGAGAAGCTAAACATTCAACATGAATTAATGTAATGCGATGAAAAAGAAACGCCAAGATTTTAGGAAATAAATGTTTTCTCACATTGACTGGGATACTTGCACGAGCTTCCCGGTCCTGCCATAGTAATAGCAATTTCTTCTGGAGATCTGAAAACAAAAATGTTATTCTGAATTCGTTGGTCTCGAAACATTTTTGTTTACAGATTTTTGGGCCCTTCCCCCTTTGGAGACCACATAACAAGATATGTTAAAATGTACATACCTCTGGTGTCAGAATTTTTGGTTTCAATGAAATGTCCCACATGCAGAGCAACAGGGTCAGAGCAAAAGGGTCCATTTGCTGACGTGCGCATGGGGCGCTGAGGTTGATTGTCGCGTAACACGTCGTAAAATGGAATAGTGGAAGTGTTCTGAGATGATGGGTGTCGACGTTGTTGCGGTGAAATCAACGAGTTTGTCGCAGCTGCATCTCGACGAAGCATGACGCTACCACTAACTATTAATGCCTCCAAGTCGAATGACACACATTTGCATGCCGAGGATCCTCCCTTTGACCAAGCAAATACAAATAAAACCAAAATGCATAGTAAAAATATTATCTTTGAATAATAATAAAAAAAAACCACGTGAAATGACATTATCTTACCATCCGGTAATCTTGATGATTGTGAAGTTTACAGTTACTTGATTTTCTCATTGCGGGCTGGTTAGAAAAAATACCGAGCTTTTGCAAAACAACAGAAGAGAGAACATTTGATCGCGAGTTGTACCACTCGACCAGCTTGTTGCTGCGTTCAAAGAGCTTGTTCAATTTATCCGAGGACCAATTGTATGTGAATAAAGACAACTGAATGAAAAACGGTGTTTTGTTAGACTGAAGCCTGAAAGTTTTTAAAAAAATGTCCAAAAAATTATTTTAGCTAACCTGACGATCCCGTGAGAATAAAATTAGCAGCCGTTGCCTAGGAATAAATACCACAGGACTGTCATTCCTGTTTGCTGGTTGATTGCCACTGGTGGTATTTACACGAATAAATGCCTGAAACTTCTGATACTCGTTGTAAACTAGAAAAAAAAGTGAATTGTACAAACAGCGCTTTGCGATTTCTGATGGAAAAAAGGATATTGGTAGCTTACTTTTAGCATCGGTTTCTTTGTTTTCGGCCATTTCCGTTAATCCTTCTTTCTCCAGCTGGCCGCTGCTGACTCGCCATTGCCGCACGTTCCTTGCAATTATGCAAAAACAACTACATTTTCCAGGTAAAACCCCAATAGGTCTTGTACCATCGATGGAAGGTGTTCCACTCACGCGTATTTTTTCCCGCACCTAAATAAGTAATATTTGTGTGGTTATCCATAAAAAACCTCTTGAGTGAAATTCCAATTAAAAGCAAACTTACAATGGATAAACTGTGGTAGGGTACAAAATCGTCCATTTCTTTCTTGAAAACCTTTGGAGTAGAATCTCCTACCAAACTGCAAACGTTAGATTGCAGATCTCGGAGTAATAATTCCACAGAATGCCTCGAAGTTAAGTTATAGGTATACTTTTGAACACTTGGAACACCTTCAATTAAGGAGAGAAGCTAGCATCAATACATGCAACGAAAGTTTTGCTTAAAGTAGAAAGCACAAAATGTATCTTCCACCATTCAAAATGATTCACTTTGTAAATCATTTCGGTATCAATTTACCTATAGATCGACCGAATTCCAGCCAATGTTCGGAAACCGATGAATAAAACGGATGTAGAACCCCCTTATCTCCTAACTCGTACTTTTCTTGTTTCCTCAACACCTCTGCATCCATAGCCATGTGAACTTCTCCGTCAACCCCGGGAGGTGGGTAATTTGTAGGTCGATTATTATAAGGTGCCGATGCGGGAACCGGTGGTGGCGAATTAGGCTACGGAAATAGATCCAACAATTTAATTAAAACGCTCACTCGGCAATTCAATAAATTCGCTGAAGTTAGCGTTTGCAATGTGCGATGCAGACTTCTGATAAGAAATTTTAAGGGAATAATCAAAGAAAGATCAGGAAGGGAGATCAAAGAAACGTGCGGACTTTTTTTTCCAACACAAGTTCGTTTTTTAAAAATTTCATTTTTTTTAAAATTGAAAAACAACTGCAGTAAGCAGGTAGTTGCACTGCATTGCAACTGAAGTTTTTTCCATTGCAGAATAAAGGCACACAATTCATGTCGACAAAATTGTGTCAGCATTCCAATAAGAAAACACAAAAAAAAACAATGAAGAAACATGCATGTGAAAAAGATATAGTACAGTAACATTCGTGACATGCCATCCTTCATTTCAACCGACAACTGAACCAAACAAGTATTATTTGCGATGTTTGGAGCTTTAGGGGTACTTTAAAAACTCTTTTAAATATAGCAAAACATTTTCGATACCGTGCAAAACTTAATTTAAAATTATTGTTAGATTGAATGTTGAGGTGATAAGCATAATGAACACTATTCATGAAAAAATGGGCAATAAATATGTGCATTTTGTCCGATATGGTAGTTCCATAAACTCCGCTTGACATATCGTTTAAAAGATGGTAATGAAGAGCACAGAAAGAGCTATTCTAGGCTAAAAAGATAGATGATACAGCGAGGAGTGAAAGCAATTGATGGTGTAGGAGTAATTGAATGTGCAGAAGAGGTAACGTGAGTGTGGCACTATTCTGAATCACCTGGAACTTGAATGGATATTCTCCTCGAGATGACCAACTAGGAGATTTACATTTTGCCTGCAATAGATCTGGTACAGAGGATGACAATTCACGCAGATAGGCCTAGGCACGGACACAATATGCACACATAGACAAAATAAAACTCAAAATAGTAACGCTAACAAAACTTACAAAAAAAAACCAACAACATTAAAATAACTAAACCATGTACAGGAAATGCATGCGATACTCAAAGAACTAACCTGTACAGCAAAGAGGGGAGAAGCAGCACGTTCCTTGGGCTGGGATTTTTCTAGTGGTAAAGGTACAGGTTTCTTAACTGTTAAAATAGGCAATACCAAATTGGAACAGGTTTACACATAATTAACAACTTAAAAATTATAATTTCAGTAGAAAATATACTTTTCAAAGGCGTCGATGGTTCTGAGCACATTATGGGTGGGTCTTCAGAGAAAGGCATTTCAGCAATGGGAGCCGTTAGGAATCGATACTCCGTGACAAAGTCCCACAGAGCATGCCTTAATGTAACCCGAAGCTTTTCGGTTAGATGTTCCATGTCAACTCGACCCTTCTCCCAAATTTGAAATTCGATTAAAGCTACAGGCCCTGTGTTAAAAATTGAATTACAAGATGTATACTTCAAACAATATAATAGTTACATAAAACCGGACAATTCACTTAATCGATCAGGACTAAGGGCCGGTTGCACCAACAATTAACCTAAGGTTAACCGTGAGTTAACTAGGAAAAGCATTGCACCAAAGGAAGTTAACAGTTGACCATTGGTTAACTTGAAGAAAACCAATGAGGCTAACCCTGAGGTTAACTCGTGGTTTTATTTAACCTTTGTTCGTGCAACCGGCCCTTAGTCAATAACTTACACTCCAAAGAAATTGAGAAGAAATTACTCACCAGGGCTTTTAGATGAATTTTTGTCCATACTCTCATGCAGTTTTGTTTGTGTAAGGCACTCGAATTCATGTTGCGATAAGCCATCCTTATACGAACATGACGCCGGGCGTGGGCAGGACACGTGCTGAACCAAATTTCTTTGACCATCCACAATTGATAAAATGATGCAGGCAATTCCTCTATTGCCTGCCTCCTGTGGTCTTATATACAAAAATGCAGTGGAAGCTTCTTGTGATTGCAAAGAATAATCCAACATTCCCTAGAAACATAGTAAAATATTAAAAACAAGATTTTATAGGTGCAGAATCTTAACCTTTAAAGAAAATAACACGTCAAGCAAGTTTTTGTCCGCATACCTTATGAAAACGGTGAAACTGATACTCGGTCCTATTATCCGAATATACTGGAGTATTTAGAAAGTTCACCAAGTTTTGTTTCAGGTAATAGCTTATTACTTGGAGAAAAGGCAACGATTGGGCCTGAATGCTAAAGTGGATCACATTTTTGGGTGGCTCTCCAGGCCGCTGAAGAAACTGGACATCTTCCAGTGCTAACTTGCACTTGGGATTGCGGACAAATGCCAACGAAATTACATCCAGGACAGCATCGTCTAATCGATTTTGCAATGCCTGAACGAGGTCCTCTTTAATCTCAGATCCTGAAATTACGTTGAACACAATAAGTTTACCAAAACAACTCTAAATATTACCAAAAATATAGCCACCAATACTTTTTTTAGTAAATGCTCAGTTTAATTTCATCCATAATTATACTCAACGTTAATTTGAAAAGGTAAATTTATAATGAGATGGAAATAATTTTTCATAGCTAAATCCAAAACACAAAGTTTCTCACAGTGATATGTTTGAAATTTTTCTCGAAAACGACCCAATAACTTGCCTGCATCACAAATTCCGTGCACGGATAAAGTGATAATATCATCACATGGTTTTTGTTTGCTGGTGGAAACGTTCGATGATAAAGACAAAGTATCCTGACTCTGTTCACGATCTTTATCTTGAATAGTCAAGCGGGGATTGCCTTCCTAAAAAACAATTATGCCATTTAAAACTACTACATACAAAATTTTTAAAGCAGCACTAATTCAAGATTTAAAAAAAATTAAAAACAAACTAGGCTGTCATCGTTTCCATAAAATTGAGCCTTGCTAACATTGAGTGACTGCATGGATGAGCTGCGAGATCCTGTTTGAAAGAATAATGTAAAATAACCATGAAACTGTCAGTATCACACCCAAAGTAAGACAGGCATGCAACTATCTTTACCTAGAGATAGCGTATCTTCAGGGATGCTTGGCCTTGTCGCGGCCAATGAGTAATCACTGGGATGATGCGAGTTTATTGTTGGAAATTCGTGCAAGCGCAAATAAAACACAGCTCCCCCATTCTGTTCTTTATAAACAAACATGTTGTTTCTGTTGTTCACCGATAGCCTGGTCAAAACAGTTTTCAATGCTTTGACGCCAACTGTGAATCATAATTAAACGGTCATCAGTAAAAGCGTGTGGAAAATAAAGTACAACACTTTTGAACAAGAGTTACCTTTAGGCACATTTCTCCCATGGCCACTTTTAATTCGGGGGTGAAGACAAAACTGTATTTCCCAGACAACCGGGCATGAAAAGGCACCAGGCATGAATTTCATGGTTGCCTCCAGATAAGTGTCTTGACAGACTATGATGCGTTCTTTTTCAACAGCTTATAAAGAAAATTGAAAAATAAATAAAAACTCAAGATGTTTCAAATCAGTTTTTTTTTACAATTGTTCACAACTTTTCATAATGAATACTAATTCAAAATATTAGTTTCATGCTTACTATTAACCGAATCAATCGACAAAATCTTATAAATATGAATGTATCCAATTTAACATTTCACAGAATGGTTAAAAACTACTTGCAAAAAAAAACAAAAAACGATTTTATCAAATATGCTCTAATAAAATAATCCTTACCATCTAATAATGATCCATGAACACCTTGCTTAGAAGAAATTAAAGTTGCAATATCCTCCATCCTCCAAATATCTTCGCTGGATTCAGGTTCCAGCAAATGGTTACACATACGGGTGTCATGTAAATTTTGAAGTAGCAAAGCCTGAAAACCCAAGTATATAAATTATTTGAGAGATACATCATGCAACAAACTTGAAGAAAATGATGATAATGACCAATACTTTGATAAATACGATAAGTTTAACATTTTACCTGATTGACAATTTTGCAGATGTTCCTTACATGCAAAATAACTTGATGATTAACATCATTGCGATGTTGCATCTCACTCTCATTAAGTTCTGCATCACTAAATAATAATAGAATACAAACTTTAACAATTCCATTTAAGTAAATATATCCAAAAAAACAAATTGACGATTTGCACAATTTTGAAATTAAGATTAACAAAACATATATAAATAAAACTTTGCAATACTTTGAGAGCATTTACAACATAAAAGCAAAAAAACTTAGCAAGATTATTGGATGCTCGGAAATGCAATACTAACCGAAACTGAAAATAGACTTCTACGTTTTCCAACGAGACATGTAGAATAAGCCAGAAGTTGGGAAGCTCTGGTTTCCTAAACTCCAAATCCAATGACATGTCACCATCATTGTCCACATCACTACTATCACCTTCATAGCCTAAGAAAGTGAAAAAAGGTCAATGCATTCTGCATGAAATAACAATGGGTTAATGAAAAAAAATGTCATACCATCTTCTGTACTGCTGTCGATTATATTTGTGCTTGAAGCCCCAGTTCCGACCGATTTCTTCCGCTTCCTACCCAAATGAGCTTTAGTAGAGATGTCACTAGGATTATTTACGGTAATGGCGTTAACCTCTTCTTCTGTGGAAGAACTTCGTTCTCTAGAGTCGGGGTAATGCCTGTGATGTTCGAGAGAAAACTCAGAATGCGATGTTCCAGCACCAGTCACGGGATCACTCGTTAACCAATTCAGTTCATCGCCCGCTTGCAAATCGGTTGATGGCGTACTTCTTGAAAAGGAATTTTTCCCTCGCGTTCGACCTGCAAGTTTTCTCCGTTCCTTAAGGTACTTGTGATGTTTTTGTAAGGCGTTTCCTTTGAAGCCATCCTCCCGTTTCTCTTCATCCTCATCATTGTCTTCATACTCATCGTCGTTGTCTTTAGCCCGATTCATACCATCAGATGTTTCCGAGGCAACTGGCAACTCCAGTCCACTTTCTTTGGAAATGACTTCATCTAAGTTCAACAGCGTTCTTAACTCCGCCGCATCATCCTGATGAGGATTGCTTTGTACAATAAGGTGCTTGCTGGCCAGGCAACTAGATTGAAAAGCGGCACATTGGCTGTTGGTGCCTGCTCGTTTTATAGCCAAATAGTAATACTGCCCTTCGTGAATCAATTGATAACCGTCCAGCGGCATGAGTTGAAATTCTTGAATAAATTTATCTAGGCTTTGTTCTGGGCCAAAGACAAATTGAAGTGGAACTTTGCTGGCACTGCAGCCTGGGCGGCTGGTGGAATTTGTGACATGACTTGCTACAGTTCGTAAAACATCTTCTGTTATTGGATGCACATCACGAGCAAAGGAGGCTTTTTCATCCTTAAGCATCCATTTGATCTATTAAATTAATAGATGCAGTGACGTGTTATTAAAATTATCTGGAGCCAAAGTATTGAAAGCCCTAATGAAATAACTGCGCTAGTTGCGTGAAACTAATTTGACTGAATTCCTGCAATTTTTTTATGGAATGTCGTATGACAAGCTATTCTGGGAATATAAAATATGCGACAATTTTGCTATCCCAATTATTGTGATTATTTCATAATTCAAGTACATTACTAACGGTAAAAATGGCACAATATAATAAAATCGCTATATTCGATAACTACAATTCAAAGATGTTGTTTTTAAATTGTTTGTTTGTTGATTTTTCAAAGTTGGTTTATTTCTGCAACTAAGGCTAAACATCAACGCCAGGGGATGAGCCGTCATCAACAACCTGGAAATGTTGCCTACGAGGGGGACTTCCACCCTCTCTCGAGGGCCGGGTCTTTAACGTGTAACAATCTACATGGGAACTCTGTTTAAACTCTCATCCGAAAGAGCCGCCATTTAGGGAACTTCTCCTATCCGTAAAAATTACCAACAACCTTGACTGGGGAGCGAACCCCGCACTTTAGGATTGAGAGTCACACATGCAAACCACTCGACCGCCAGTGTCGGCTGTTTTTTAAAATTTCTAACAAGATTGGGAAAGCTGACAACTATAGTTTTGGGAAAATAAAACAATGCAAAATCATGTGTGCATGATAATGCAAGTGAGGTCTAAACAAAAATGTATCTTACCTCTTCCACATATTTGTTGATCGATTGAGATTGAATTTTAGGCAAATGACCTAAAGGATCTCTGCCAGTATTGCAAGGGAACCTATAACAAAATAATAGGTGCATTATGTTCAGAATCTTCATACATATTTATACTTTATAAGTTTTTAAAAGAAAAAAAAATCAACTTACTCGTCATCAATATGATGAGACGAATCCCCACAGCAATCATCCATTGTGCAGTCATGTGGAAGTCTTGAGCTACAAACTCCGCTTTTGGCATCTGAATTCCTTTTTCCCATCACTTCGATCACCTCGGGTGGAAGGGTTAAGCAGACTATATCTAGTGTAACGCTAAGCTCGCTGGGATTCAATTCATCTATCTGATCTTCTTTGAAACCGGCGCTCATCAAGACACTTCCTACAAATTAAAGATACAAATTAAGTATCAACAATTTCTCAAATATAATCCCAAAATTGCAATGCACTACTACTACTATTACTACTCACTGTAACAGGTTGGCAGGGTTTGTACCGAGCAATTGGAGACGTTGGAATTGTGAGTAATTGAGCAAGTCAAGTGAATGAAGAGAGGGGGACAATCGTTTTCCTCCTTTCCATAAAAAAGATCATCATCTGATTGCGAACTTTGAACTGTTGAATTTGTCAATGAAACGGTAGAAGCTGGGCTGGCATCCTCACTTCCCAAATCAACTGATGTTTGAGGCATAATCAAGATATTATCTGCAGACAAAGAACGTTTTTTTTTATCAAATATGACATAATGACCAATATCAAAAATGCAGTATTCCCAAATCAAAAAAAGTTATTAAATACCGTTTTTTCCATTTTCCTCTAAAGATTTAAATTCCACAGACCCATGGCCGTTTTCAAATTCGTCATCAGTGATGTAATTCTGTTCCGTACAACCAGATTTCTTTAAAAATGACAAAACCATCGATAAGAACAAATAACAAATATTTGAAATAAATAAGAAATACGAATGTATATTTGCACTGACCAGTGGACTGCTTCTCTGCACATTTGGAGAGTAATAATAGTAATACTCTTGATTGGAAGCAATTTGAAAAAAATCTCGCTGTGTAATCGCTTTGAATTTGGTCCGAATTAAATCGTGGACTCGCTGTAGAGTGCCACAAGAAAAAGAGCTCCAGAAAGTACGTGGAAATTCCCAACTGAAAATAATTCACAATATAAATTGAAGTCTTTTATAGTATTATTAAAATAGTCTTGGCAGTCTGTTATTACTATGTCCATTAACTCCAAAAAACCATTTTAATTAAATTTTAACTAAATTAAAGTTCCAACCAACCTTTGTTGTAATGGCATGGCCAGTGAAGCATTATTAGCAGAATCTCCTCTAGAAGGCCAATTTTTTGCATGGTAACAAACAGTCTAAGGAGGTAAAAAACCAAATATCAATAAATTGACCACAAAATTAATTACAGATAAAGATAACCAGTATTCACCTGCAAAAATTCTGTAATATCAATGACCAAAGCAGTTTCATTGCATATTGCTTCCATGGCATACTGAATATCGTGACAGCATACAGAAAATCTTCTCTGTAAACTTTGATAAATGGAAGTGATGAAACAATTTGCAAACACCATCGACACTCGACTGAGATGATGTTTCCAGGTCTGACGACTAGAAGCAGTTTCGCCATCATCGGTCCGTGGTTCAGGAGATGTGTGTTTTGAACTGTCACTACCAGTGCTCTGATTGCTACTCCGAATTGTAGCAGTCTCCTCACCGATTTCGCAACTAGGTCGATGATCCTGTAACATTAATAACAGGTATAATGTCAACTTTTCAAAACAAAAAAAAAACAAAAAAACATTTTGAATCGAATCTGAGTTGGCTTTGAAAACGCCAAAACGGTAGATTCTTCCAAGTTAAAGATTACCTGCTGAATGTCTCCTAAATGCAGTGTGTCTGATCTCTGTATAAGCTGATCAACGAGTCCAGACAAATGGCAGTCATAGACATACACAGGTAACACGTATTTCAGTCCCAAGCTGCCCGATTTTGAAAACGACACCGAAGAATGGCGACGACCATCTCCTTTACCATTCATGCAGTAGCGTGCGTTGTCTCCGATGGCATCACTCCAACAATGATCTCCAGTATTTAGCTTAATCAAATCCTTGAATGTTGCAGGGATGAACATGATAACAATATGATTGGGTGAAAACCCTTTAATAAAGCATTTCCAGCGAGCGATCGAAACTGCCTCATTTTCGTTGCATTCCGATTTCGTTGATTTTTCATTTACTTGATGACCAAGCTCTTGGTTATCTGGTGCTGGAACAAAAAGAGACTGTTAGCGACCGTTAGAGACTGCAGCAATCCTAAAACTAATCAGTCATACGATGGAAAATCAACAACCGACTCACATTTTTGTGGTTCTTCGACAGCACGAGGCAGAAGAATTCGCTTATTCCGCCTTTCCATCAAAAATTGCAGAAACTGAGATTGAACAATGTCCGACAATTGAATTTCACGATCATGTATGCCAGCAACGCCACTCTGCAACAATTGCAATAGCAGTTGGTTGGGCATACTCCCATCATTGCGAATCTCGAAATCTATAGAAATATGGACATGCGAATTTAATATTGTGCAAAACTCAAAGTTCGTAAGCAAACTATCCATATAAAAAATCCCAACCTTGAGTCAGTGTTGAAAATAAAAGTTCTGCCTGTTGACACTTGGGTAGTAAGCGCATGAGGTCAAACGTGAAGGGAATATGATGGATGGAACTACTGGCCAGTTTGACGGTAACTGGCGATTTGGCACAAGGATTGACCGAAGACCATTCTGGGGTGCCAATGGTGCAGTTTTGGCACATAAGATTAAGGTGTTCGAACGTTAACATTGTGGAAATACAGTCGAAATCTACGTTGTAAAGCTGGAAGAAATAAAATTAGCCAGTAAGAAAGTTGTGGGTAGTTATTTTGGGTATCTGGTATAATTTTACTATCATACTCAGTTATTTTAGGCAAGAAAGGGTAAGGTTACGCTTTGGACCCTTTTGATTTGGATCTATGGACCTTCATTCACTTGATAGACAATGAAGGAGTCAATCAGATATGACAACCCATAGGCGAGTTTTATTGTTTAACTTTTTATAAAATGCTGCTTTTTAGCACGTATTCTGTAATATTTTCATCAAAGTTTGATAGAGATTGATAAGCCAAAGGTGTGGCATTTAAAAAATATAATCTACAAATGTTAATATATTTTGTCAAGTTATCTCGGTTTTGACTGCAGTAACACCAATTCCAATGTACATAAAAACAAGTAATTAGATTCCTTATTTAGAGATTTTGGGAGAAAAAAATAGGTGCCTAAGGACTATCTTTGGGTCTTCACAGTTTTCAACAGTTGTTTACTTGCAAACATAAGAATTTGATGGATGGTATATCCATTTCTCTTTTATTTCCTGCAAACACAGGCACACGACCAACCACGATCGGTTCCGAAGAACCTGTCTAAAGTCGAATATAAAGAATTCTCACTATTTTCTGTACATTATTTTATACTTTTTTATCATTGCTCTAAATTAAATACAAACACATATTCAACCATCTTAGTTAACTACTTCTACCACGAAAAGTTTTTAGATGGAAATGTTGAAGTAACCATAAGTTTACAAAACGGTTGTCAATTATTATAACGAAACTAAGATGAAAACTTCATCTATTCTATTAAGACACAAATGGAAATAAATGTAGTCAAACCACTAGGCATCACCATTCATGCCACTGCCAGACTCACGTACAGTCATCAAGTCCAGCAGGGTCTTAAGTCATGAATGAAGTTGGAACATTTGGAATTTTAAAAAAATCAATCCTGTGAAGTTCTTATATTTGATTCTTAGATGCAAAAAAAAAATCAAAAAGTTTCGATTACTCAGACACAGATACCATAATCTTCATTGGCCTATCCAACCAACTAAGATAAATTTAATTATTAAACCTAAGTCAAATTAGTCGCATACAAAATGAACGCCTTTAAAGTTCAAAATAATTAAAATAGGTTTGCGACTATAAGATTGATAAGATTAAAACTATTTCTACTTTAATTATTACTGTTTAAAGATTATATAGTTAGTAGTCACTTTAGAGAGAGATATCACATGTAAAATGTGTAACCGAACAAAGTTTTTTTTGCAACATAACCACATCATTGCTTTTATTAAAAATGACTATTGGTTTTATTATATGCTTTATTTTTGTGCAAACAAGAACACAAAGTACATGGAATTGATCATAACTGGAAAAGTGCAAAACGGCGGGATCAAAGTAAGATAGATCAACAAATTGGAAAATAAAATATTTCTTTGGAAAAAAAAAAAAATTGTATTTCAAAATCCTAACAAATAAAATAACTTATGGAATAAAATGTCATTTCCTCTACTTCACAAGGGAACTTTTTTATCCGTTTCCATGCAACGGAGATAAGATAACAACAAAGTGACTGACTCACACCAAAAGCAGGTAGAATTTTGCCAATCACGATAAACAATTGAGCTTGGAACAAATTTCCTATTTACCAGAGGTGGCAATTGAAATCCAAAGGAAAAAAAACCGATTTTACCAAAAAACAACTTTTAAATCGAAATATGAAAAATTGAAAACACTAAACTAATATCAAAACATTCTCGAAAACAAGACGAATGTTTGAACAGAACAAATTCAGTTTGAATCGCCAGGTTTTGAACCCAGTCGCACCTTTGACAAACAAGCAATACGCCGAATTGCAAGCCGATAAACTCCGATTAGGTTCACGTAAATTTTACAGTAATAACCTTTAAAGAAATTCAAAAAATATTCTAACTGACCAGTATTTAACAAAATATTCACTAATATAATCATGCAATAACCCGCTAAATATTCTTACAACAGAAAGCCCATATGTGGGTGTGCCTGACACACGAATCTATCCGACAATGTCTTATAAAATCAAAAATAAAGACTAAAAATATATTTTTAAAAAAGTCAATCGGTAGAGTAGTGAAAAACATGAAGTGGGCAAAATATGTGTCTCTGCTCTACCAATTGACTTCTCTCTTAATCTAACAAACGAACAAGAAACAATAAAAAAAGCAAATCAGAATAGAAAAAAAAGTTGGAAAAACGTTCGAACCGAGATCAGAAGACGAAATAGTAGCTTTTTATGCCTTGCGATCAGTTGGAGGAGTTGAATCTCACTTTTGCATACTAAGTGAAGAGACCACTGCTCCACTGATCTCAAGAGCATACTCAACAAGTCCTGCTCCCAAGATTCGTTGCACTTGCTCGCTGCGATTTACGGGCCGCAAACGCTTTGTAACATCATGAGCTGGAAGAGTTAGATCTGGCATCAAATTGGGATGAATGTCAAGATCCCGCTTCCAACTTACACTGATACAAAATAACCGCTCTGTGCATCATCTTACAACAGTTCAACCACATTTTCGTATTGTCGGAATTCTGGTAGCGATGCTCACCGGGATGCGCTTCAACTGCCGCTCGCTCTGGTTTTTGCCGAAAACTCAACTGACTATTCCATTTGAAATCGGCTATATTTATACGAAAATTCATTGTGGTTGAAACCATTCAAGATCCACGCAGAGGGATTAAGCAAGTGCAACACAAATAGCCCCTTATCAGCTGCTTATCAAGGTAGACTTTGACTACCTGTACATTTGCGCTTATTGGGCGATTACATTATGATCTAATTCTCACATTTTAAGCGACGTTTTATTTAGCAAATAAAACTGTTTGCTAATCAGCAAAGGCTTGGGCAAAAGAGCAAATTATTATCGAAAAACAATGTATTGAGAAGCAAATTGATAAAGAGCATTTTTCGAAATAGCAGAATATATTCTAGTCTGAGTATATTGGTATTTGTATGAAAACCCTTGGGTACAACTTGTCATTGTTTCAGTATTTACTAAAAGATTTTACTACTAGGAAGGGCAAAGAGTATGCAATCACCCATTGTTACCAACAAGCATGTCTATCATAGGAACTGACAATAGAATAAATTTCGACAGGCCAACACTGGCTATTTCAACCTCGCAGAAATTACAGCTCGATATATTTTGTAAAGGGATAATTTGCATTACCATTTTTATTACTGGGATTCAAACCCTTCCTTATTTTCATATTGCTTGCTTGTATGCTAAATGCAAAGGTTAAAGTTTGAAATAATTTGCCATGACAGTTTACCAAAGAGCAACAAGGAACTCAAAATGGAAGTCAATAAAAGTATAGATAAAGGTTGCCAGTCCTATGCTTTTCAGATAATTCAAATCTTTACTAAACTTCACAAAGAAATACATATTTTAAAACAAAACAAAAAAAAACAACCCAAAAGTTGTTCAAAAAAATAATCCCCTACAAACAGTGCATGATTTAATTTTGATAGGACCATGCATAAAAACCGTCAAAAGTTAGTTTTTAGAATACTCAGACAATTCAATTATGCCAAATTTGGTGTTGTTTTGTCATAAATTACCTTAGTCCAATGTCAAAAATAAAATATTATTTACAAATGATACTAAAATGAATTATAAACATTTGTTTTTAAAACTCAATACCGGTATTTAAAGATTTTATTTTAGGGTGCCTACAATTAAACATATGCAGTGATAAATTAACTGCTGTTTTTGTGTGATGAGGTAAATATTGTTTTCGACAATTCCAACACTACATTGCAATTGTTAATTTGCAATTTTACTTAACGTTAACCAAATATTAGCTGCTTTTTCCCATTTCATAAAATCTGTAAAATAGTTTAACCATTTTGAAGTAAAATTAAAATAATCATATTGGAAATGTTTGAAAAAAATACTAAACATAGCCTAAATTTTATTAAAACAGATGACTAACAATCACAACCTTTCTTTGATCAAGTTAACTTATTCTTCCTAATTTGTTAAAGTGCTGTTCTCAAAAGTTCATCACTGAAATTATATTCAAGATGTTTGACAAACGTGAGAAATTGCAATAGCAAGTTTTCCAGAAAAAAAGAAAAGAAAAAGAAAATACATTGCTCTCATAGGTCATCGAGGTTGTCCAGACACCTGATTGACAAAAACAATGCCAACTTGTCGGGATATCACACTGCTTGGTCTTTATCTAAGACACAGGAATATTATTTGATTACAGAAACAAAAATAGTACATCCAACAAGTCAGGTGATAATGCCAACAGAGCAGGAGAACAGAACATTTCCAGCCAAAAGCATATATGATGGGAAAAAAAAGTACATGTCATATAGGGCAAGCAGATAACCTTCTTGCCTCAATGCTCAGTCTGATAAGGAAATAACAGATTTTTTAAATCTATTTTCTTCCTTATTCGATGTACTTTTCTAATAAAACATAGGTATGCCAATTCTATTTTATTTTCAAATATTTAATTTTGGTATCCATTTCCCATAAAATTCAAGTTATGTTTCAAAGTACCTTGAAAGTGCTCATGATAACCACACCAAGATCGTGGAAATAAAATAACAGGTGGGAAATGTTCCCGGCAAGATTCAGGTGGTTTTCTTATTACAAAACTTGGAGTCGGATTGCAAGCAAAGCATTTTAAAAACATTGCCTTGGAGCATAAAAGTACATTAATGAGGATATTTTGGATATAAACAAATTAAATTTAGCTATCCAAATAAAAACTGGACTATTCGAATTATGTTATTTAATTTTAAATCACCTAGACATCACGGCAGAATATCAAACCAAGAAAAGCTGATATTGTTGCAGTTTCAAAGTACGGTAAGACAGTGACAACTACAAGAATTGGAATCAAAACTTATCCTAAGAAGGTCATACAATGAACTATAGAACCCAATGCAGAGTGTGTTCAACAAACACTAAAACCAATAATGTCAACAATCTACGAAGAAAAAAAACACATGAGTCTGAGGATAACAAGAACAAAATAGGGGATGGAAACTATCCCTTGCTTGTTCGATTTTTAGGGGAATAATTTCAACATTCTACAAGAAACAACTTATGCCTCCAAAGAGGAAAAGTTAATTATGTTTCACAAAAAATAAAGATCAAATATTGAAGTATGCCTCATGACCACAACAAAGATGTAATGCCACAATGTTTCCTATTTGGGAGTTATTTTAGACATACAGTAGAACCCTTTTTATCCGTCCTGTTTGGAACCGGAGAATGATTTGTTAAGGATAAGAGCTATTGTTAAGAAAAGTTTATATAAAAAAATAACAATTCATTAAATTTACGCAATTCATATCAGCTGTATGAATTTTAATGAAATTTGGCCGAGAAATACATGCAAACTTCATCTTTTAATAAAAAAAAATATTTTTCCTATCGTTCTGGCAGCGAGTGTATGCCTCGCTCCAAAAGCTTGTTAAGCCAAAGATTCATGTCGTTTTTTGAAGATTGCCCCTTGTGGTGAAATATTTACTTCGAATATCTGCCAAAAAGGTGGACGTTAGAAGTAGCCAGATCTGGGCTGTCGAGTGGGTGAAGCATTCCACTGGAATCCAGTAATAAGCCACACTGTTTCTAATGCAGAATGTGGGCTTGCATTATCATGAAGAAGGCAGACATCCGAGTTGGTGAGTGTTGGTTTTTTCCACCGAATTTATGTTTCGAACCTCAATCACCCTACAGCCCAAATCTGGCTCCTTTGGACATCCACCGTCGTTGCCTTCTGAAAGCAGATCTTCGGAGACTACAAGAGAAGATCTTCAAAATGACATGAAGTTTTGGCTTAACAGCCTATTTGGAGCGAATCATACAATCGCTGGTAAAACGCTGAGAGAAATGCATCTCCCAAAATGGAATTTCTTTTGAATTCCATTAAGTTTGCGTGTATTTCTCTACCAAATTTCATTAAAATTCTTGCAGCCGTTTTCCCTCCTCGTACTAGTGATAATTTTTATAACACAATTTCTGCAAAATCTGTTCAATGCAATTACTCATTCTCGCTGTTCAATGAATACCCTTGTACGGAATAGCGGCATAAACATGCGCCAGATTTTAATAGTAGGTCCCCCTTTACAGTAAGACGTACCATCGACAGTCATCCGACTTCCCCCTCCCCCTTTTTCTCCAGGTAAGAGACTAGTATGCAAGACAAGATTAAAGAGTGGAAGAAGAAGGAAGACAGCTAAAAAAAGGAAGAGAGCACTGTCGCTGCAGATTTTTTTTAACAACTATCCCAATATTTGTCTAGATACGGGTTCTAATATACTGAAATTTGTCATCCAAAATATATACTTTGTTTGTTTATTTATTCATTCATTGCTACTTATTTAACGACCCTCATGACCAGTTGGTTTCATGTAGGTCGAGGAAAGGTAAGACAGAAACAGTGTGGTGGCGACCGATTTTTAGAGGAATTATCCAGATATTTGCCTAAAAATATCAACAATTGTGGAAAACTGCGAAAACAAGTCAGGATAGCTAAACCAGTTGGGAACCGAACCCGGCCTCAAGATTACCAGGAGGATAGAATAAACACATAACCAACCTAACTCATGGCCTTTTTTAATTATTGCACTTTTTCGATTTACGGCCCACAATGTTTCGTTATGCGGCAAAAAAAAAAAAAAAAATTTTGTAATTAAAGAAAGTGACCAAAAAATATGATAAATTACCCCAATTTGCACAAACAAGGTCGGATTTGGCTAACAATAAAACTTATGGGTTTCACTTTATTTAAGAAAGCAAAAAAAAAATGAAAATCACAATGCAAAAAGAATTGATTTGTTATACGGCTTTTCGCTTTATGGCCAACTTTTCCGGAACGTATCTAGGCCGTAAAGCGAGGTATGGATGTATTATAAATTTTGTGAACTGTGGGTATCCCAAGATGTAAAATCAAACATTTTCATTTAGAGTCTCTAACGTAGGCATCCCAAAAACGAAACGGGTACATTTCAACGTGTCACGGAAGAGAAATACACAGTTCGATATTAGAGAAACATTTTATCTGGTAACCAGGGAGTGCATTTACTTGTAAACATTTGACCTTATAACAAAAGTATTATTATTTTTTTCATACCAAGGGGCGTTAAACACAGCCTTATCTCAACCCATCCTGTTTTGTAATTGTAGGTAAAACATGAACATATACACAATATTCTATTCGAATTTTACACGATGAGATAGCAGCTTTTCTCAGTTCTCTCATGAAAACGTAAGATAGACTGCAAAAATGCTGCTTTATTTACTAAGATGGAATTTGGTACCACGGGAAAAATAAGGACAGCATTATTTATAAGATATGCAAGTAAAAGATAAAAAACTGATAATTAGGCAACGTGTACCTAACCACTTGAGCAATCAAAGGGCAAATTCTCTTACACAATACATGCTATCTTATCGCCGTAACCTCAAATTGAACAGTGGTAATATCAGCCACCCACGTTGACGCCAAAAGGATGTAAAAAAAGGTCGCCCCGAGAGGTGATAAAACAATTTTTTAAGAAATGAAATGCGTCATTCTATTGTCAACCAATCCATTTTACATGAATTTCAATATCTACTGAAACTGTCTTACAATAAAAAAATAAAAAATAAATAAAACTCACCGCTTTAGGTACTTCATCATAAGTTAATCCCTCCAGATTTTGGGTTTCCTCGTTTGTTTTAGTAATTCGACCATGCTGTGGTTCAACCCAACATTCGGTGATTAAATGAAGTTCCCTGTGTCCATCATCTTTATCATTAGAATCATTAATATCCACTCCGACTCCAGGAAAGCTGAAATGTAAAGTTTACACATAAGATATCTATCTTATTTCAAATGCAAATGCAATTTCTTATAAAATCAAATTGTTATTTTTTTTTAGAAATGAACTACATCGACCACTGCAACAAATTTGTCAAATCTTAATATTTTCGCCCTTGGAATAAATGCATTTACATAAATTCCGAGGTATAAATTAAGCATTTATCAAATTTAAAAAAAAATACCAGCGTAACCTTAATTATTCGATATTCTCCTTCAGCTTCTTCTACAAGGCTCGTTTCATAAAACACAAAACACAATTACATGACATTGTGCGGTAATAAGTAATGCTAAAATATGATTAGTAAGACAAGTACAGGTTAGGGATCATACATCTATAGCTGTATGTCGGGGAAGGAAAGAGGAAATAAACATGAGTAGAGAAAAGTGTGTTCATTGTCCCAGAATTTTCTTCAATTCACCCTAGAAAAATTTGCAAAATCCAGTCAGGACACCTGTCCCAGGTCTCCCAAGCATAGCATGAAAGTAACTATCAAATTGGCGGAAGTTGGCGCTATTTTACGGCAAGTGAGGAAATGAAGATGGCGATTATGCGAAACATTTTTAACATAACTTACATCTGCAAAAGGCAGAGATTATAATAAGTCCAGGTCTAATGAAAAAGAAAGGTCCCACATGTTGCCAAAATCAGTGACTGTTAAAAGGACTCCCCGCTGTGACTCTACCAATGGAAGTAGGCCTTCATAAAATAATTGGTCCAAGCCACTCCTCCGATCCTGATCTTGTAATTAGACTAATTACAAGGTACATTTTTGTTAATGTCCGAAGTGGAAAACATAATGGTGACATTTTAGGCTTAGATAAACATATCTGCTTAAAAACAAATTTAAATGTGAAACCAATCTTTTATCAAACATGGCATATATTTTCCTATCATTTTCAAACTAACAAGACTTTGTCGTTAGATAAGAATAGTATTGTTTATACATTTTCTTTAGGGCTAGGTAAAAGTTGCAGTGTCTTTTGAGAAAAACTAATATGGCGCCGTAATAACAAATGAACATGCAAACACGAGAAATCAATAAAAATCATTACCTTTCATGAATGGATGAAACAGAGTGAGGAGGGAAAATGATATGCTGCACAACACAAGGATGTGTGTTTTCCTCAACGGTTTCCCCATTTTTTAAAGAACGCTCGTCATTGGAAGTTTGTTTCAAATTGTGATTAACATCTCCCTAGAAAACTACCAAATTTAATTACGGCATTTCAAGGATATTTTTAAAACTTTGCAAATACAAAAATGAATGTCACCTTCATGCAAACTTCTAAAACCAAACTAATTACACCTGAGCAGGAATGGGCAATGTGAAACCCGTTCCTCAAACGAACTCTAAATAAACAAAAAAAATACTTTAAATAATCCAGAAAAAAAGGGAAGCAGTAAACTTGTGGTTTAACAAAATATAAGGTTATTCAGAACTCCTCCGGGATTTTAGAACGGTACGATATCTATGACAGAAATAAGCATATCAACTGTTAAAGAATCTCTATGTTTGTGATTCACCATCCAGATGTTCGATGTATCCACGTCTAGTGGCATTTACCAAGTCACTCGGAATGGATAAATCGATGTTAATCCTTTGTCAGAGCTGGGGTAAATATTGTAGCATAGGGCTCACAGGATTCCTGACGTCACGCGATTTTCATTGTAACCCCATAAGGAGAATGAAATAGGGTTAGGTCAGACAACCATGAAGTCCAATGTAGAAGCTATCGTCAAATGCATGCCAAATTCTTCAAGTTGAAGTTTGTCACGTCACCAGGGATGGACACAGTGGCGGCTCATGCATAGGCACTGTGGAACTGCAGCACCCCCAATCACTGGATATCATCAATAACATTTAATATAATGAGTTTTTGTCTTTAATTCTTTCTAATTTAATTTATTCTTAAGCTGGATCACAACCCTATCACTTTCAATGGATGAAATTTTAAAACACAATTCCAGCCAAACCAAAAGAGATTAAATAAAAATAAAAATTGTCTAAAATAGCTTGATAA
>JAQGAE010000180.1:0-49187 GCA_034696685.1 Julus scandinavius | reverse complement strand
ATAATTAACGAGTATAATCTGAATCATATAAATTCTAAACAAATAGTAGCATTTATTAAGACAAAATACAATTATCCAAAGTGCGTGGTGCTGTAAATAAATTAACTTGATATTGTTGATGCTTTGGGCAGTGCAAGTGTGCAATTGTAATGGAAATGGTAATTCAAACTACACAACTAAGTGGTTTACTGAGTCGTAATTGGTTGTGCAAATATAATTAGTCACTCATAATATAGGAACCCGGAGGTGTGTTGGTCTCTAGAGAAATATCTTTCATAATCTTTGATTACACAAACAGTTATCTCAGGCTTTAAAAACGTACATAATGATTGCCAAAGCTAGATTTAGTAAAAAGCATGATAAAATCATGCATTAAGTGGAAGATCATTAATGCTGCTTATAGCATGCAAATCATAGCAGATATACGTAGCCATGCATGAATATGAAATGAATAATCTTTATTAGTCATCTTGAAAGCTGATAATTTCTCTCGAATCAAATTGAAGATTCAATTGAATTTCAGCTGTGGATTTAATGATTCCATTGTTATCTTGGGTGCTGTAGTTCAAGCAGTTAAGCTTCGGAAACCAATGGTGGCACTAGCACGTTTCTGCTATGAATTACAAGGAACAAGGTGGTTGTCATTACCGCTCCCTGTTCAATTTCGGAAACACATAGCACGATATTTTCTGCAGCAAACAGCAATAAAACCACACGCAGCAACGTGTGGCTGTCTTCAAGGTTTTCAAATCTGGAAGACGTGAATTCCTTTCATTTAAGAGTAGAACTTAAGAGCTTAAAAATTCGCACGAGTAAAAATGAAAGTTATGCTTAATGTCCTTTAAGATAATTAACAAAGATACTTGTGTAGATCCCGCCCTCGCCCTATGCGTTCAGGTCCTCGTTTTCACAAACATTGCTGACTCACCATCGAACCACGATGATTCATTCCATGTCTTCTTGCATTAACAATCACAATATACATGAAGTCCTGCAATTCTTCTTGTTTTACTAGGTGCAACACGTTTTAAATGACCTATGGTCACTGTGTTAGTATGCGCGCAACTTTCGTTGAAAATGCTAACATGTACATATTATGAGCCAGCGATAATCCTGTTTTGATATTCAGGATGATAGATGGTGGTTAACTAATAAAAGTTTCTCGAAACTTCACGTATGTTTGTACTTAAATATATTTCATCACTGTACGGATCTGAGTTCTCAAAACTTTGGCATATTTACATCAGGAAAATTCCAATATAAAAATCAACAGCATACATGTTTTAAAGTAAATGTGTAGTCATATTTAATTGGCATGGTCAAATGTATGATCAATTGTATGATCCAGAGATAATACTCTTTTGATATTCGGGGTGCTATAGATGGTTAACTAATAAAAGTTCCTCGAAACTTCACGCACATACATATGTTTGCACTTAAATATTTCATCACTGAACGGATCTGAATCCTCAAACTTTGGCCCTTCGATAATAGATTTGTTTCATTAAGGAAAATAGAGAATTAGTACTATTCCTATTTCACCAACAATCGATAACATCATAAAATATACATAGCATTCATAAAGATTCATAAACATGAACGGTTTTTTACATTAACTGAATATATACTATATTTATGTAAAAAATTATTTCCTGTATGTGACTTCAATTATGTATTTCTGATGTATATTTTCAAAATAATAACCTAAAATTTATGCTAAAAAAGGTTATAAGCATAACCTCGAAATCTTGCATATTGACATCAGGAAAATTCCAAAATAAAAATCAACAGCATACATATTTTAAAGTAAATGTGTAGTCATATATTTAATTGTCATGGTCAAATATGACAAAGACGTATTTTGAATACAATTTATTCCAATGTTATTTTGATCGTTGGCATTTATATTACTGACTGAATGTATTAAAAAGTGAGGTGTAGGCAACATTTCTCTCACTTCTATATTTATAAAAATGTGTCATTTAAGGTTTCGCCTTTAAAGCGGCCTTATAGTATGAATTATGTAGAAAAACATGACCACCATGCAACCGACCATAGGCCAGCCATTTATGCTGATACTTATCTCAAATATATAGAAAAAAATTAATAGCAGCTTTAGTGTTTTAACCTTAAACTTATGGTGTTTTCAAAATATTTTAATTTTTTCGTACTCTTCGACGTAGGTCAAGTACATGTACTTGCTTATAAATAACACTTCATCATATGTAATTATGACGGAAGAAGATATTAATTTAATAACCAACTTAATGGTGAGGTTTTGGTTAATTTAAAGCAGCACGACTTAATAAGCGCATACTCCCAAATTATACATCAAGACCTATACGTATATGCCGGCTCATTGTAATTCCATCAAAATCAATAATCATTTAATTTTTTTATGAAAACAATGCCCTCAAGACATTGCCTAATCACAAGTTATATAAAAGAGCTTCCACCTTCGTATTAAATGCTAGTTACCTGCATGCATGTAGGCCATAACAAACATAAATCTTCATTTTATAGCCTCGTACACAAAGTGTATACAACAGGGGAGGTACCAAGCATGCAAATTGGTGTAATTTTTGTTTTGAGGTCCAGTAGCTTGGCATTATCTATCTTCCTAAGGTTTTTCATTCAAGGTGTCCTTTCGAAGACATTAACTTGAGATATTCTCCCTCGCCGTATATTTATGGGCCGAAATAATGAAAGTATATTTTAAAATAAAGATTAAAAAGCCGGGCTACTGGCCTATATATGAGTAAACATGAAAGTAGATATATTTGGGACGGATTCTGATTGCCAAAAGGCGTCGTGTTAGGTACGAGATATAGAATCATATAATATTTAAGAAAAAAAAAAGCTTCAATCCAAAACGTGCCACATTTTATAAGCTTAAACGGTTAAGATTATACCATTTTTTACTTCGATTAGTTTACATTTTAATCCATTTTTTAAGATAACGCCGTTTGAAATTTAATAAAGTGTCGACAAATGAAACTTGCCGACTTTATTTGTTCCCATTTCGAATTAATCTACTTGACAGGTGTTGAGAGCGTGCAATGCAATTGATGCAATTTTAGTTGAAAATGAAGTTCTAATTAACTGTTCATGCACGCTTATGTTGATGCCTAATTTACTTAAGTTTTCAGCGTTTATATAGATACTGCACTACTTAATAAAAGGCCGAAAAGAAATAAATTATCTAGCTTTTCTTTTTTAGTTTAGAGGTTTAGAAGTTAAAAATTGAACGTCTTTCATTTTATATTTTACTCTTGACTTTTTGAGTTGTATAGACGTTATTTATGGTATCTTATTATTAGAAAGTAAAAAAATAATAACTAAAGAATTCGGGAGAGGTAGTTTTATAAATGTCAATATTGCAGGAAAAAATGGTTTAAGAAATAAATATTTCATGTCAAAATTATTGAGCAAGGTCAGATGAACCTTGAAGATGTTGTGTCTTATGAACAATTGATACTGTGATAGGTTGGTTGGTTGGGGTTTAGGGGCTCAAAGGCTTATGAACAATTCATTGTGTGATGACTTATACATGCAAAATACAAATTTAGCAGATGTTATGCATACATTATGTACTATGTATACAGTACAGTAATCAAGATTTACATATCAAATTAAATATCCATTCAACATTTTAACAAAAGCAAATGTTTATTAAGAAATATAGCTTATTCAGGATTTGGAAATGTAAAAAATCCTGATAGGCCTGACATATCACACTGATTGTTATAAAATTTTAATCTGTATAGTACTGAAAATGTGTCCTAAAAATCCTTATGTGAGATACGGTGTGTTTACGACTGGGTCAGTGATTTCTTTCCAGCCTCGAAATCATGTTGTTACAAGACGAGAACAAGTAATTAGAAAAGTAATCTTAATTTTATTTATTTAACGAAAAACTAAAAAAAGGAAAGACAATAAAAACAATATTTATGTCACCCATCTAGCGTGTTGTCCTATAAAGAAAACACCCTATTATGTCCCACATTTCTTCCTTATTTTTAAACGGTAAGTTTGGATTGAAATTATAAATTTTGCCCAGAGAGAGTGTAACAGATTAGACGTATGTTGAAAATGTAGTGTGAAATTAGCTTGTCATAGTTTATCATAAATATTCATTTTCTTTTCAACATACACTGACCTTATAGCATATACATGTATAGATCACGTTGTCAATTTAATAAAGTGTCACAATGTCACTGTTGTCGGTATTTTTTGTTTTTGTTTATTATGAATCGCAGCAGACGTCATGCACTCTTGCTATTTATTTATTTATTTAATTGAAGTGTGAAACCTTCATTCTACAATATGTTTACTATTCGGAACACTATAAACCCCGTAATTAAAAGTATTAGGGCATGCATCAAGTACCACCATATATACATAGTTTCTGACACATACTAAGTAGTAAAGTTCGTTATAAATCCCCGTATTTTCAGGTGACTAGCTGTGGTTATGTCCTTCAAAATTATAATATGGTGAAAATCAGAATATTTTAAAATATTTCGGATATGAAAATAGTCTCGCTAGTTGTCATAAATATACTTTGACGTAAATATGCTCTTTAACATGCATTCGCAACATCGATTTTCCGGTCAATAAATTGGTAAATATATCGTGATAAATTGTAAATAACTTATTTTTGGTGTAGGTTGAATGCATTTTTTATTATTTTGCCTGCAGCATGAAACAAAATTTACAACAAAATGAACAGAGAAGCAAGATTGCCATGTTTCGTTGTTTAGTACGGGACTATTATCTAGGAATAACCTTAATGGATATTCGAAATATCAGTATATCAAAAGAAGATGGATTCAACGCCTCCAATCATAGATAGTAATCATAGATTCTGATACCTATACTTAGGTCATTCCCGAGTAATTTCACAAGAGGAGGGGAAAACTGTATGAACGAAAGGGTTGGAATACCAATTATAGTTCAAATTCAAATGAGCATTTCCTAAATGTTTATACTTGCAATTTTCAAGCCAATTGTAACGAGCTTCTTTAATGTGTTATTTATTCATTTGTAAAGTAATTTGAATTATTTATTTTGTGAACAATTTTATTAAATAATATAGGAAAGTAATGAGTTCAGCATATTTCTAGGGGTCAATGATATTAATGATTAATTGAAGGTAATGTCATCGGAAACATGACCGACTACTGTTTGTGAATCATGAAATCGTTTTGTAATGACATATTTAGCAACTAAATAAAATTTAAAATGTATTGTTTAAATTGTTTGGAGTTTTTAAAAAAGGAAATCCGTGAAGGAGTTTACAACAATCAGGGCACCAGAGGTACTATCGCCAAATAGCACCATTGTATATGTAAAGTGCGTCGCATCAAATAAAAACATAGCAACATTTGATGGTTATCTTTTTTGAATTGGGACTATATAGAACATTCCAAACTATTTTTTGCAATATAATGAGGTGTTGTTATACAGGGGAAAAATTTCTACAACGTTTTGGGAATCAATCATTCATTTGATGACAATTGAAGATATGTCTAAATTATAAAATGTTTAAAAAAATACGAAAATCAAAACCAACTATAATTCTAGACAAGATCCCAAAGCTAACATAAATAGGTGAAAATTCCACAAAACAGGACATGAAAAAGACACGTAATTTGATTTCATAACATTTTAGAATTTAATAAGCTTAGCAATAACTTTCCTGCTTTGTTTTCATAATTAACTAGTCATTATAGCTGATATAATCAGCAAATGCTAAGAAAGTTTTATAATGCATTAAATAATCGATTTAGGAATCATTTGTATTCAACACAGCATATCTACGTATATTTAACTAAAAATACGCAAATAACATTAGAATGGCGATAATGAATTGCAATTTCACTAAAATTTCACAACCTCAAAGGCTTTGATGTCCTAGCTATTACATAAAAACGAGTTAACTTGTAGGAAATCGAGATTGTAAATTAATTCCACAATTTTCAATTTATGACAATACGAAATTGTACACCAATGCCCATAAAAGAAACAGGTAAACTAGTTAAATTTAAAAAAAAATGATTTCTTCCCACGGCTAAATGGTCAAGTGTGTATAAATTGAGATGATCGGGTGTGTTATAGGGTGATCCAAAACGAACCGCTTGAAGCTGGTTATAAAAATCTAGGTAATAATTAAGCCGGGAAAATAGATAACATTAAGGCTGCTAAATATTCCGGTACTTCCAGCGTTTAAATTTGGATATCGTTGTTGAGGAACGCCAGTTTAAGACAGGTTGTTGACAAAAATATCTATATATGATGGCTTCCGTAATTCCAGAAATTATACGATAACCATAAACCATGCATACTGTTGCATCAGTTTGATCCGGTGACGACCAGATGCAATCCCACTGCTTAGAAAAGGAAGTTTTTTTTTTGTTGAAACTATAATGAAACTATTTTGGCAAAATATTCTGCGCATATCTGGGCGTCGGAGTACGGGTTTAAGTGCTAGCTTGTACCATTGACACTACCTGGTACGCCGCCTAAACCAACGACCTACAACGGTGTAAACTAGTCATGAAAATATTTAAACTCTTTCGAAATTTATACACGATGAAGAAGATTAAAGGTAAGAGTTGGTTACACGAAAAAAAAAAAAAGCACCCAATAACAATGTTCATCAAGGGTGAACAGCCTCCGTTTTCATTTCCCTCGAATTATTCTATCCTCGTTGCATAAAGCATGGCGCTGGCTGATTTACTGCGGGCGGGTTATCTTACATATAACATTGAACATTTTCACAGAAATGTACATAATATACATACGCCATTGCAAGCCTCGTGTGGTACATGTGCTCAAATTTTTACCGACAAGCCCCCGCATTTCGTAAATTCAAATTATTTGCAAGATTAATGCCTCCAAAGTACTCATCATGCGAAGCGGAATCAAGATGCTCGGAAAAGATAGTTGAAAATAACACCATCCGGGTGTTCACCAAGATTATACAAATGTTTTGGCTACTTAGAATATTTGGAATGAATTGGCCTAAGTGCAACACCACATACCGGTCAGTGGTATGATGCATTGGACACATGGTCAAGGGTTGAGAAACGCCCCCTTCATCTGCTTTTGCATCTTAATAGGCGATTTTTTGTTTGTTTTACCACAGCCAACTAAGGATACAACAGCCGTTTGCACCTTTTATTATCGCTGAAATGCATCACGGAATTAAAAGAACATTTCCAGGATAGGTCACAAAATTACGACTGGAGCTCCACCTTTTTTTTTACTTTGTCATTCTAGGAATGCATAATCTCTGAATAAGTCAGGGTGAAAGTGTGCATGTGTAATGAACTGTTTTGCATGCAATGTTTGCAGCTATTTTAGTGTGTATAAACAGACAGAATTGTCTAAAATAGGAGCTGCAGGCTGACTGCTAAAAACTTTACAGTCATTTCAAAGGACACCGACGAACGGCTGAAAGTGTGAATATATAATTAACTTCTTTGATTGCAATTAGCAGCCGTTTTGTAACGAGCATGCAAGCAATTTACAACCACCATTAAAATTCATTACTACGTATCTATAAATTATTCGAAATTATACATTCATTAAAGGGAAGCTGGATTGCAAAACGCGAATCAAATGTAACTAACTGTAGGGCAGTCTACAGTATGTGAAACAGTCATTGCCAAGTTCTTTTTAAAACTTTACTTGCAGCTTAAGTAAATAAAAAGTCAATGTCTATCTAGACATTCGCATCTCGAATTATTGAGATAATGAAATTACAAATACAGAATAAATAAAATTGTTTATAAATTTTTGGTTTATGGAATTTGGATCATCTATTGTTTATCAATTCGGTTATATTTTGTTTAGAAAATTAACTATTAAACACAAAAATGTGCTTTACAATGTGCTCATGGTTATTTCCATAGACGGGAATCAGGTCGATGTTGATGCTACCTCCAGTTACCTCAGAAACGTTTTGCTTTAGAGAAAATGTTAAATATTTTAAAAAGAGGTCGATTTTCGAATACAAAATGAAGTATTTGTAATTTTAAAATCGAATTAGATAAATTCTTGAAAACAACAGGCGTACAAGTTTCTTGATTTTTTTATCTGTAAGATTGATTTATAAACTGTAACCAACATGAAGGAATAATAACAAAAATAACATTGGAATCATGTGTTAAAGACAGCAAAACTAGCAAAATATAAATCTAAAATCTTGTCTAATGTTATTTTCATGTGATTTCTTTGTCGTAGTTTTTATTTATGAATCCTTTTAACATGTCACATTTTTTTAAGGATTAATGTTCTGGTTATCTCAAAATTTTCCGATAGAAAGATGATATTTCGGTCCATCATTCTCTTCAATTTATTCCTGAATTGCTTAAGAAATCCCGATTTCAAAATATACAAAGCCATTTTAAGTAACATTTTTTGACCTACATGAGATGGGTTTGCAAATGAAAAATACAGCACAATGTGGTATTGACTATAAGGTTGTTCTACCATGTGCTAATAATGCCTTTAACCAATGTTTTAAAAGCGATGGGATTTTTCAAGTTGAATTTTAATTATCATGACAACATGATTTATTATTCTTAAAAAAACAAAAGCATGTTGATAAATAGGCAGATGCTGTGGGGCTTTAAGTAGCGTCATTCCTCATCAGTCCGTTACTTTCTTACCTTATCAAAATACCATACACTTTTGCTTAACCCACACAGTAGCAGGTTCCAGTCCTAAACATTCCTAATATTGTTTAGCAACCCTTCTCAAGTTCGCTTTTTTATATCATAATATTCAAAACTTTTCAACTGACGAAACCATTTATCACATGCACTTGTATGAATGCCTTGACGGGGCCACCGTCAACGTTATGCATTTGAAAATTTAAAACCTATTTACACACCTGTCAAATCGCATGACTGTTTATTTATTATTACAAATTATGTATTATTGACGGTGATTCCTATTAATATAGAATTTATTACTTTGAACCTTGTAGATGGGGGAGAATCATATTAGGTTAACAAATTATTAGACAGGCCTAATTAGAATATAACGCTATATGAGCATTATAGTTGCTCCTTACGTATAGTATATAGGTGCAAGTGCATTAACATAAATTCAATCCAAAAGGGTATTAGGACATTTATTTATTTACAGATATCATATAAGGGTTAAGAAAACCCTAAAATCTATGTCAACAAGTGGTTACTAACTAAAGAAGCTGAAGTTGTTATGAGGTGAAGCTTATTGTTGATATTTTGTACGTATAGGACCGCATCTTTGTTGTCTGTTGTGAAACGGAAGTGAAACGGCGAATGTAACGGCTAACCGCTGTGAATCAGATCAGCTTACGAGGGCTTATAATAAAACGGTATAGTTCTACAATAATAACATTGGAGGTCATGCCCATCTGTAAATACATGTTCTGCACCATACAAATTTTGCAGATATACATAAGTTAATTCGATAAATCCAAATTATACTCAGAAAAAATTACATTGCGGGTGTTGACTTGCGATTCTCTTTTTTAATGAACGAAAAGAAATTAACCGAAAGGGTTCATTTTTGTGGTTGACCACTCGCCACTTCAGCATAGTTGTGCCCATCTTTAACCATACCCTTCTATCATCCAACATATATAATCTTTGATGTACTTGACAAAACACCGAAATAAAAAAAAACTCACGCCTTGCACCATCAAAAATAATTATTTTTCACCTCTGGGTGTTAGATTCAAATAAAAAAGTGGACCCTTCTATTAATTTATGATCAAAGGATGTAATTGCGGTATATCTAACCAGGGAAGGACATTCAGCAGTGCAACGACTACATTTTCACTAACTTAATTTTCCTAAAAAAAAAAAGAAGAGAAAAAAATGAGAGAAAAAATTTCAAAAACATTTCCACACCGTCCTTATATGGGCCTAATACACAATATTTGCCACCGCCAATTTTCCCCCAGTCATGCCATCCCACGGGGTATAGGTGAACTAAAACGAATGGCGACAACTACAAAAAACAATTAACTGGCATGGTCTAAATACAGATCCCCATCGATAGTAAATTATTTGACAGCCCTTCGTTCAATACACATTTCCTCTCCTCCCTGTTCTCACCAGAAAAGATCAATGTAAATGCAATAATTTAGGCAATCTGCTGTACCCCTTTCACCCTTTGGGTCTTTTATTAGTATTACCGGTATAAAAATCAACCCGAATGCAACTTTAAGATAATGCTGGTGCATTGACCATGTCGAAAGAAATTCTAAAACCTGTGGTAGGAACAAATGGAATGTGGTTGCCTTTTGCCACTGAGATGGTAAAGGGTTAGTGGTGAAACCGGGGTGAAACTGGTCAACATTTGCACGAATCAAATAAAAACTGTTTTTGTTTCATGGTTGTCAATGGAATGTTTAAATGGTTGGATGGAGTGGATGAAAAAAAATCTGTAGCAAGAATAGGAACGTTCCTATAATGGTGAGTGAATAACGTCAATATGGATACACTTTAACTTCAGGGACCTAAACTTGTTTCATTTTTTAATCGAAGGAATATGCAAATGTGTACTCACTTGATTACTTTGTAATCAAGTTTCTGTAAACGTACATAGTATATTGTATCTTAAATATGCATTTCAATGTGTTGTTTTGTTGATAAAATGTTTGTTTTTGGGTAGTTTTTTTCTGCAAGTTTGTTCGAATGAATGTTTTGACAATGTTTTAACAAATAGCATTTGCTTTGCTCCAGCTTTTCTAATTTTTTTGTGATATTTTTTATTTATGTTAGTGTCGAGAAGCTGCATTATCTATTTGCTTGATATTCTGAGCACTACACATGTAAATCGTGTCTTTGTTTGTATTTAATTGGTTAGGGTTTCTAAATTTAAAAACTGAGATTTTTATCAATAAGATACAATAAGAAATTTGGTTAGAAATAAGTTAATGAATTCATTAAACCTCAATAACCTAATGGGTAATGAAACTACAACATCACAGATAATAGCTTCTGAATATATTATGATGCAAATAGGTGTTCAAATGATTTTTTTTAAAACTTAGCATTTTTACAGATTTAAAAAAAAAATGAAAGATTCTTTAATGAAAGATGAATATTCACGCATTCACAGCTATGCATATAAAATTTTACAATAATAGGCACTCACAAATAAGTATACCCTGGTAAAAAACAATAGAGATTTCTATTGTTTTCTATTGTTATTTGGAACGTTGTTTTCTATTGGTATCACAAGAAAATTTCTATTGGTTTTATTGGTTTCAATTGTTCTCTATTGTTCAGTACACCAGCAAACACAGCAGGTAAATTAGCAGACAACCCATAGAAGTCAATAGAAGCCAATAGAAGTCAATACAGGAACCATAGAAAACAATTAAAACCAATAAAGTGTCCAAATAACAATAGAAACCAATAGAAATCTCTATTGGTTTCTATTGTATTTTTCACCAGGGAATGTTTTTTGCTCGTATATCCCTCATTTTTTTTAACAATTTTTATTGCTATACTGTAGCTGTTGTGGACTTATAGTACAGTGTACTCTTATGTTCATTTAGTCATGAAGATGGTACCAACCAATGGCCAGGTACCACACTAAGCTTTTACATGATATCGTAACTCGCAGGTGTATAGATATTACCTGCTAACATAACTTTATTTTGATAGGCACTATACACCCACGATCTCTAGAAAACAAATTCTTCGACTACCCCATATCTTCTTTGAAATAGTCAATAAAACCGACATGAGAAGTTGGATGCATAAATCACCACGAATAACATCGTCTTTTAAATTAACACCAAATTGTATAGAAGGTATAGCTTTACCACGTGAATCCAAACACATTATGGTAAGCCTAGACACTGTAACGGTAAAGAGGGGAGATCGAGTGACTTATATATTATCATAAATTGTTCACCTGCCCAATGATGTATAGCCATCGATGCCTGATAGTGCAGTCACCTGGGGCAATCTGTGCTAATAGTAAGGCATATAACATTATGCAAAGGTTTTTGATGAAAATATCCACGTACATGTACAAGCTCCCTTTCGTTGAATTCCAATTGAAAAGAGTGCAATGCCGCTTTCATGTTACAAATACTTCAATACAGAACATAATTCACGATGAATCATGTTCGTTTTTGGAGAAAATGCCCTGGCGATATACGTATATGTGTCATGTTGCAAAATTTTCCAAAAAGCAAGAGAGAGCCCGCGTTTGCATAATGGAGGTACCAAAAGTGATGGCCGGGTAACTTTGGCCTAAAGGTGAAATAAAAATTGCAGACGTGACCTCAGCGGCATGGGTACGGACGAATGATAAAAAAAGTCGCTCTTGAATTTAACCGATGCTATACATAGGCCCACCCTTGCTTTGCCATTGCGGGTCGACACAGCCATTTACCATAATTATAATGGTAATTATTACTTGCTACACATCAGCTTGGCATTTGAATTAAATTTAGCATTTTAAAAAGTAACCGTTTTAACAAGTATTTCCAGCGAAAAATGTGAACTTGAGGCGTTGTGGAATGGGATCAATTTCATTAACAGCTTGTCAGGTAAAATTCGACATTATTATGTAAAATCTTCTTCAAAAAATGCAGGGTGGGTCAAAAGTATCTCGGAGCCAGGCCAAAACTGAATTCTGAAGAACTAATATGCGTCATCACAGGTTAAGAACATGGGCAACTTGCAATTGGTCATGTTGTGCATTTAGGTTGTTGGGGATGGTTTTTTTTAAAAACAAAATCTGGATGAGGAGGGGAATTAAGGAACTTTTAGAGTGGAAGAACTTACTGTAAGTTCTTGGTATAACCAGGCAACCTTTTTCTGATAATCACACGCATGGTCAAATTTATCTGATTATAAAGATGTTGGTTGAGACTGTTGACAAATGATGTCAAAACCACACTTTTTAATTTGAGTTCAGGATTTTTTTATGATGTTAGCCAGAACAGTTTTATTATAAAAACTTTAATACTTTGAAAATAATGTGAACACTTATTGTCTTCATTACAGTAGTACTCCTTCTTGGAATGGACACACAAGTTTTTTAACTTTGATTTCTTAGCATTCGCATTATTTCGTCTACCCCCAATCTATAATTTGAGCAAAAAATTGTCAAGATATCATCTAGGTTTTCTGTGAAATCTCAAAAGGCATTTTTTAAGCTTAATGCGAGTTCGGCTCACCTTTTATGCCTATTCAAAACGCTCGTTAATTAATTGTTTTTAGTCGTATAAAGCAGTTTCGGGATGGTGTGTGCATTAATCACAGGTAAATTAGCCCTAAAATATAAAACCCTTTCTTGCATTATAAACATTAAATGCAGATAAAATCGTGGTAATTAATAACATTCCATTATCTTTGAATTCATTTAACTCATTTGTAGAGAAAGGTGATCAATCAAGCGCATTTCTTGGAATGAGTCCCTATTCTTGTCTTTACTTTCATATTTTCCAATAGAACCAAGTCACGTGAATACATTACTAGGCATAAAATTCATCTATTCCACACTACCTACTCTGACAACTGCGAAATTACCTTGATGGTACTTTGAGTAATAACATCAAATCATTATTTTATTACTCCATACCATAACACTAATTGCATTAAGAATTCCATTACATACCGATGTGTTTTTCATGAAGAATGTATTGCGATTACAATATTTCAAATTGATGAAGATGTTATTAAAAGGGTAAATTCAGCAACGAGATGTAACGGAAGTGCACCGGCTAACGGCTTCCGGCTGCGACTGTGTAACGGCTTACATGAACGTTTCATAAAACGGTAGTCCAGCGTTAACAAATTTGTGGTCGTGTCACTGACTCAGTCCAGTCGTTTTATCCAGTTTTTCATCATAATTTTATTTAAACATTAAAGTTTAATAATGCAAAAAACATTTTTTTAAATCTAAGCCATCTTTTTAACTGCTCTCTTCGAGTCCCACAATGAAAGGTATATATGGCAATAAGAACTAATGGGATATTTGAACTTGAGACAACAATAACAACTTGTTAAAACGAGCCCAAGGCCCAGAACACGGTGGGAGAATCGTATTTAAACCGTAAATAGTTGATATAAGTGGATCACTTATGAATACCGAAACCGGTATATAACTTAATAGATAAGATGTATAGCGTCTATTTATTTTTTTCAATGTTTCAGAAGATGTCATTTGGTTTGTCATTGGCGACAAACAAAGACATAAATGCACGTGTGTGGGATGAAAGACCAATTGGTAACTTTTTGAAATAATCGTAAACAAATCAGAAAACATCCAACCCAATTTAGACCCTTCATGCTTGCATGTAAGTATACATTTGATATGCAAAACGTAGTCCAATTTACAAAAATGAGATTGTAAATTAAAATACTTCAACCATAAATATGTCAGCAATTATGTATGCACGTTGCATGGCATCTGGAATTTTCTCAAAAGTTAATACCTATTTTTCTTCAACATTAGGAGAGAGAGAGAGAGCTCCTATTCCTTCCCTCCCAATTTTTAAACTCTGTAGTCATACATTTCTTAATAGTATTCCCACTGTGTCCTTCTGAATGGTTTCAATGGATTTTCCTTGACCTTTATATACACACCAGGTATGCTAATCTAAAAATTGAAAACAAGAACATTAACAGTTCTTCAACTATAAGCATTGTCCGATAACTGTTATGTTTTGAACAGCGTCTAAAATTCCATTACAGTTATAAATGCCACTAGTTGCATTTTTTAACGTTTTAATAAATAGTGATGCATGAGAACAACAGTGACATTTATTGCCATGGTAATTGGCAAAGCTCGTAAATTCAAACGGTGTGACGTCACGCGTTCCGACTTTACCTTCAACGGGAGGCCATTACACTTTATTCATATTTTTTTGTTTGTTGGCCAGCCGCCGATCTGAGATAGATCTTATCGGGACATATTTATTCTCAAAAATGTCAATGTGATTATCAAGTATGTGGCATTGAAAATGTCGTCGTGACTCATCTGTAAGGTCTTAAAATGCATGGCAACATGTTCCCAACAACATAACAAACAACGGGTCAACCCCTTGAAACACTGGCACTTATTTGATAAACAAGCTAAATGGCATGGACCTCTCCACCTCTTTGAAGAATTTTCTAAGATCTTGTAGGACAGAAGATACAGTAGGATGGACTAGATTGCGAAGCGGGGCGCCACCTGTTTTCCCCATCCCGCAACTAAAAAGCGCGGTTCAGTTAAAGGGTTAGGTCTTTAAACGCTAGAAGAAATTTGAACAAACCAACAAACATGACTAATTTAGAACATGCGCAGGATCAATCCAAAAGAGCCTGTGCCAGGGACACGGCTGCAAATGTTGCCAAAGTAGGACTACACTTTAATGAAAAGTTATTGTAAGCCGTTACGCAGCAGCTACCCCCGCCGCATAAGCCGATTCACAGCCGTTTCATCATCCCTGCTGAACTTTCACCTTAATAAAGATGACTTCAATGGCATTTGTTCTTAGTTTTCAAATAAGGATTATACTGTATATACATACATGGTGGACAAAAAATTTTAAACACTAAAAATTGGTAACACTGAATGTTCTTCTTCCGCTTGCCTACACAATGTAGAGCTTGTGTGAGTGCATTTAGTGAGTTGAGTGACAGTCGGTGCCACAGAATTGGTAAATGGGTACAGTCCAAGAAAAATCTAGGTTATGATGAAGGTACATCACCATTTTTAATAATATATATATATATATATATATATATAGCAAATAACAAGCCCACCCCTTGTATAAATATGAAATAAAAATGTCAGGTGCGGCCATCTTTAATTAGAATAAACATTGATCATGAGCACTGTTCTTTAATTTAAGAATTTATATTGCTGTATTTCAAATTGATTTCCATTGCAAATATGATTTTTCAATATATTTCTACTTAAGAAATTTCTGTTTACTGCAAAATAGCTACAGTGGTAACAGTTACACCAAACTAATGGATTTGACGATTAGTTTCATCAGCTTTTAAGATTTCAAGCACGTTTTTATTTTATGTTATTTCTATCCACGTGTGTCTGTTTGTCTATGCCGTCGTTTGTCCAATTATATTTTAAAAATAACCGTAATTATAGCACCAAGCAATTTTTAATTATTTCTCAATCATGATTGCAACACGTTAACCGAAGATTAAGAGATGAATTAATGAAAACGTTAGGCAATTTGAAGTTAATTAAGAAGTGTGTGACCCGGTCATCCTCCACCCTGGCCTACATCTCTACCTAGGATCACACTGTCTCCAGGTACCACAAACTGAATTGTGGACGCGTAGGTCTTGCCGTGGGCGTGCGACACGGGAAGTTTTTTCTAAAAATTACCCACAACATTTACCGTATATGGAAAATAATCCTTTGCATAAATTTATTCAAACTCATAAGTTTTACTTTTTTTTTAACGCGGATACGGATTTGATCTAACCTTCAATCTCATCCCTGCATGGGGTTTTGCCTTTAGTGAAAAACTTAAATGTCAGGTGTAAATGTCAGAATTGCACACCCCTTAAAACAATCAGACTGGCGTCTTAATCTGCATTTAGTTTGTAATTCATTAGGTCACTAACTTGCAATTCACGCCGGAAACCCGGCTCGTGCTCATCCCCAAAAGAGCAACTGCCTATCTGAGGTCCACCCAACCTTTTCTGTACGTGGGCAACGTGTGTGAATACGAATAACAACCACGTAGAAATTGAAATTTACGAACAATTTACGCCTATTTCCTAGAATACTTTGACATTTCGTTGTCGACTACAAAACTGATGTTATCCCCCATATTTGCATTGGCAACATATTGCACATA
Organism: Julus scandinavius; assembly: GCA_034696685.1. Lineage (NCBI taxonomy): Eukaryota > Metazoa > Arthropoda > Diplopoda > Julida > Julidae > Julus > Julus scandinavius. The sequence continues at coordinate 32,338 of JAQGAE010000180.1, read as the reverse complement.
GTGAACTGGATCTAGCATCATAATTGAATGAAGTCAGATTTACCTACACGATTTCAACATAATTATAACCACATGAATAATTTTTGCAAAGGTCATTTCATGAATTTTACAATTAGGGAGTACATGTTCCAAAAATGTTTGTATTTACTAGTATTGATACAGAACACAAAATGATTTAGCATCGTATCCCTTTAATGGCTTCTGCAATTCATTGAAACATTCAGAAATATTTGCAGTAAATAAATATCTAAAAAACTTGTTATGTGGTCATTTTGCAGCGGCCCCATTTCCAATATTAAGTTCTTGAAGAAAAAAGGAGTTATAAAAATATTTGTTAACAGAATATATTGCAATTGGAAGTCAATTAATACACTATTGACACATTTCACCAAAAAAAATTACTCACATTTGGTATAAAAAAATCATTATCTCTTTAACAAATAATAGACAACACGCTCTATAAAGATTAATTGTCTGTTGTCTATAAATTTTTTTCCCCAACAATTCATCCTCAAATAATTCAATTTTTGGGGCGGGTAGCTTTATAGTGCTCCATGGGGCTAAATTAAAGTTTATTCTGCATTCTTTACTTTTATCTCATTAAATGCTTGTCATCAAGACTTACAAGACTAATAAAAAATGACCGACCTCATTAGTGCTTTGAAGCTTCGTTTACGGGTTGAAGTTACACCTGTAATGAAGGGCAAACTAAATATTTTCTATTTATATAATAATACGTGAACAACATTTAAGAATAGGAATGTCCCAGCTATTGATACAATCCCACTCACTTCTGAAGCTGCTGTATTATTTATTTTAGAAATTGTGGTGAATCGCTCCCCATCATTCCAATCATTCCCCAAATAATGATGGAATCGCTTAATTTTTTAATGATGTAAACCTGTGCTTTACCCTCGAACTCTGATATTACTTTGATATTAACCCATTCTCAAACCCAGCATTAAATATTTAAATTTATTACCAAATTTAGTAAATTTTCTAAAATTTAAAAATGCTAAATTTAATGCAAATTCAGCAACATTAGAGGAACATTGATCCTTCGATATTTGTTTTTTTTAAGTAGTTTTCTGTCGTAACATCGTTTGTAATATTTTTGTGATATTTGATGGGAATCTCCATTGTAATTAAGTGAAACAAGTATGCTTGCTATGTATTTAAAGAAAAATTCTTACAAGATGGGTGTCGCAAGAAAAATGTTTTGAAACAAAGCAAAGAACCCACATAGCTGTGAAGTAAAAAAAACTATGACTGTACTAACCTACCATCGAAAAATGTTAAGTTAACACCCCATGACCTCACACTTTCAAGATTCAAGAAACTTGAGCTGATGATGAGTATGATGCAGGTGTTGCTTTAACCCTGGTTATGAGGTTCATGACGAATTTTAGGACTTTCCAAGTAAAGTTCACCAATAAATGGAGATCAGATTATGATAATGGATAAAATGACAAATTAATGGACGTGTGTTCCAGTTGAATTTGGTTAAACTACAAAGCATTGGTAATTGTTAAATTATGTTATCATCATCATCCTGAACACTGCTCGTTTTATGAACTTTCCAAGAAGTTATTATAACTTCAAAATGTGACAGCTCCTCAAGCAAACTTTCGGAAAGCCACAAAAGAATTTAAAATTGCAATAAATTCACAATACCAAAACACGTTCAGTATAACGCCCTCACCACAGGCCATTCACGAAGTCGACTAAAAAGTCAATGTATTACATAACGTTCAGAACACAAAGACTTGCCTCTGTAGTCTTTGTGTTCTGTACTGTACACATACTGTACGTAAGTGACCTTCAACTGCAACAAACTGCCCCAAACTCCTTTATACCATAAAATCCCATCCATTTGATGCATATCTAATCGCCATTACTGAAACGGACGTCCATAAATTGTAACATTTTGCACAACGATTTTTTGTAGTTTAGGCTAGACACGTTAAACAGTCGTAAAATTGACTATCAAACATTTGAGGATAATAAACGAGTATTCCCCTAGTCTTTGATGTTGTTGACAACTAGATGAAAATCTGAATAGAAAACCTAAATGCCGAGTTACAAAACATTATTTATTATTTACTTCGAATCTATTTTTGTCAGTTTTTGTTCAGAGACGTAGGGAAATAAAATTATTTTAACGAGGGTTTTGACTACGCATGAGAACCTATCTACAAATTGAAAGTGGAAGGAAGCGCGTCATACACACAATATACACACATTCGATATTTTGTGGAGAGTATAAGATTAATCAACAATTACACTAAATATGTTTATCTAGGAGGAAGAAATGTATATACAGGATAAAATAGACGCAGAATTGATTTCTTGAGCAATTCTGGTTAACTATGCACATATGAGAAATATAACATTGAACAGAGTGGATGTAACGATTTGAAATTGTAATCTCATCGCTTTCATACAGGAAAAACAACAAACAAATGAAGTAATGAGTAAACTTTCCTACAGAAAGTTTGGTAAACAATTTTGTACGATTTGGTGACGCGAGGAGATGAGTGCAACTTGTTCAAACAGCAAGTTTAAAATTTTAGGAATTAACTTTGAAGATAGTCAAGGAGTGTCATGGATTTTGAGGAAAATACAGTATTCTGTCGCGCAATCTGGCATCATTGGTAATTGTAGAAATACTTTTTTTGACATTGTTGCGTTCGTTTCAACCTTGCAGCACAAACATATGACGTCACATGTTAGTGTGATGAGTTTGCACTTCCCACTGCGTTAGCATCATTATGAAACTAAATTTGCAATAAATAGATTGTTTTTCAATTTCACACAAGTAAAACAAGTGTTTGTTATGCTCTATGCTTCCACGACTTATGCCTGAACGATTATTTGACTTTCAAGGCACGGAAATTGCTCTGACAACTAACTAAATAATCACTCAATTATCACTGTCTGCTGATTTCTCTACTTAGGTTATTCTACAAAATTCATATTAACGAATTCGTTTTTAATTTTACCACTGTCCTCCCAGTGCAGATGGCAGGCCTTAGCCCTCACGCAAGAGGACGTTCACACCTTAATGAAATGTAAAATTGATTTGAATCAAACACGATAAACTGTTAAATCGTTTTCTTAAATGAACTTTTAAGGTTCATTCTAAAATTGGATAGTATGTTACTATCCAATTCAAATCAATTTTACATTTCTTCGATCATTTAGTAAAAAACGAACAAATAATTCTAAAGAGTTCATGTTCCTTTTGAATTATATCTATAGTATATTTGCTTATCTTTGAAATAAACCAGATATGTTTCTGCGTCCAGAAAGTACACAAATAAATGTTATTTAAGTCATCAGGGTTTATCATCCTCTAAATTGAATTTCAATGAACACCTATACTACATAGTGCAAATTTAAAATACACATTGCATGCCTTATTCATTTTGAGAAGGCTTAATTTGGAATGGTTCAAAATATTTCCTTTAATGTGCACAAAACTATATAGTTCAAAAAGTAATCCTGAATCCTGGGAATTTTAATAAGGGATTCGATCTCGCGTCCGGGTTTGTGACCCTGGATATTTTGTTCTAAGCAAGGTGAATGGCATCCCATGCGTGTGGAATTCAATTTTAAAGGGTCGGAAATGGCCGCAAAACAGATAAAATTCGCTTACATGCTTGACTGTGGCAATCCATGGTCGTCGTGTACGTTAGTCAATAAGGCATAAAATCCCAATGCCATCATCACGTGTCGAGGTAAACCATTTGGTGAAAATGCACAAAATCCCCCGCACTCGCGAAAAGAGGGCCTTCTTCTGCCCCCACGTCCACTTGGAAGCGACTGTTCTCCGCCTGGTTCTCATCATCAACGTCATCAACACACCCCCTCCGACCCACGAGCCCGACCAGGGTGATGCTTATGATTACACCTCACTCACGCCCAATCAGAACGCCAGCATCCATCAAAATGTGCAATTTATTACCCCATTACCCCCTTTCGTTCGATTGCCATGTTAATGCTTTATTCATGAGGGTTTCTTAATTTGTTCAACTCGCCGCTCCAATGTGTCTACCCCTATTTTAAGATGTTTTCCTCTTTCGGCACTTTTTAGAACAGGTTCCTGTCGGGAAGTCTTGGCATAGGAAGTCTATTTCTGCTTTATGGCGGGGAAAACCAAGCTTGATGGGGATGAGAAAATAGGAAATGATTGGGGGAAAAAACATTCCATACATAATTGTGAAAAAGGTTGCATTTGGGATGCAAAATTTCCTTATAAAATGCATGGAACGTTTAGTTTTTGCACAGCGTAAAGTAGAACTAAAGTAAACTTAATGACCGAAATAGAGAAAATATTGTACATATCGTTTATTATTTTTAATTTAGGGTCAATGAGACATAGGGAAATATAATGCTTGTATTGGCTAAATGCAAAATTTTGAGAAAAACCTACTTTTAATTTTTTACCATTTAGAGGTCTAACATCTCCAAATAGTCAAAATTTGAAAGTAGTTGTTTCTTAAAATTAACACGTATACTTTTAAGAAAGGGAAAATATCGTTACAAATAATATGCACATCATCAACAAAAAAATTACGATTATTTAGTAAAAACCAAAATTCGAAATTCAATGTCGCTTTGATAATGTTTTGAACCCCTATTAAGCAATGATTCGGAAATAATTAAGCATCGATTAAGCACAATTGTATGTCATTTTGTTGCTGAAAATCCATTTGTTCAAAAAAAATCCTCAATATAAAGATTAGGTTATGGGATGAAAAGCTTTTAGAAGTTGATGAACAGTTTTATAGCAAGCAAAAAAACAACTTGTTCTCAACAAGTAGTTGATATTCGTATCACGAATCGAATTCCCCTTTTCATTGTTTTGGAAAAGGGTGGGCTAAGAATTTCCATTTTTAAACTTGTCAGAGTATTAAAAAAGATGCAATTAAAAAGCTAAATAAATAATTTCAATTTCCTTATACATGTATATTTGAAAACAACAGCAAAATGTTCAGGAAAGCAACGAAAACGTTGACTTGTTTATCGACGAAAATAAGTTGCATAGTAATAGCCAAAACTATTGTATGCTAAAATCATCATAGTGGAAGTATTCAAATGTACTTTTCTGGGAGTGGTTTTTATTCAAAACTATTTATTGAGAGCACATAATAAGCAAAGTCACGGTTTGCTACACGTGAAAACACATTCAGGCTTGTTGTAAAGCAGCAAGTTATCATGTGTTCAAATAATGCGTGGATAATGAATGTATTTCGTGAGCATTTCCTCATAGCAGAGCAATTATTTTGGGGTGGAACATGTTCTATGACGCATTTAATCATATATTTTACCAGGTGACCAATACACTTTTAGGCATCGGTCTAAAAATTCGTCTAATTTCCAAAAAAAAGTCAGAGTACCATCGTAATTATTGTAATTCAACGTGGGCAGTTGTACCTTAATTTTGCTAACATTACGAGCATTACTCCTTAGCTATTTGGCATTGAAAAATAAAGACTATTTCTCCACACCAAGTTAAAAGTTAAAAGCCTCTTTCAAGCTACAAAGTCTTTAAATGCAAATTGTGAAGTTGCAGAACGGATTTTCAAATGAAATGCACTCGTAACCATCGTCTTTATACATATGATATAGGAGAAACGAACACAAAAATGACATCGAATGAATACGCTATTTATAAATATTAACATTATAATACAAATTATACACTGCACAGCTAAAACTGTACAAACTCCTAAGCGGGCTTAGGTCTGGCCACGAAGCATGAGTTAATAAATGCACTAAACGCAGGTCCGTATCTACACTGATCGCGCGCGGCTTTGTTGGAACACAGCTATAGCGGGTTTACATTTTAATATAGTAAAGGAGGAGGGAGTTGCAATTTCTTCTACTTTGGACGATCCAAAAATCGACAGCCATGCCATTTTATCTAAAATACTGGCAGAAAAATAGGCTAGGCGTTATTAGAAAAAGGCGAGACGAAACTCTCGTTATTTCCTCTCACATTAAACTATCAGATCATTAAATTGTTGTAATGTTTGCAGCATACTCTTGCTTGTCATCAGTCTGAAGGAAGCAAATGTAAGGCTAGTTTACACTTCCACACTTCTTGCTCATGCTTAAATAAGAGCTTAAGGAGATACCTAGGTCAGACCATGACAACATAAAAGTTCTGAAGCAACAATAAAAAAAGTTGTTTTTTCTAATTACTTTTGCGTAATACTTTTTTTTAAAGATTTTTTAAAGACTTATTTAAAATTTCCATGAGTTCCATGGTTCAAGTTCAAATTTCGTGTATTCTTAATTTGTATAGGTCATGATCTAAATTAATGGATGTTAAAATAGCTTCACAGCTTAACTTTTCAGCCCTTGGTCTAAAATTAGCAGAAAATATTACATTTTCATTTCACAATTTCAAGTGATTAAGTAATAAACAACATTTTACAATCTACAAAAGTAGCCATCTCAAGATCCACAATTCCAATGGTCTGACCATTCTGATTAAAGTAGGAAGCGTCAATGGCCTTAACTAAATAATCAAAACCACGCAATCATAACTAATAAACAACGTTACCAGTTGTACCTGTAATGTCATAGTGGATCACTGATATCATCGCACGAGTTGCCAAATTTTCATCTGTTACTCGAACAGAATTTAATAAAAAAAATCTCCAGATAATGAAAGGTCCTGTTGGCTTATCTTGTCATTGTTTCCGCTTAGGTCAATTGACCTATAGCTACGTTAAAAAAATTAACCTGTAACGTGCCCTTTTCAAAGAGTTCTTCACAATAAGATGATCGCCATCAAGAAATGGGCAGCAAAATTATGAAGACAAAAGATAAATTAATTCTTGCATGATAAAATCTACAGGTGTCATATATAAAAATTAGATAAATACACTGTATATTCTAATTAGACATGAACTGCCATGGGCAGCATTATTTTGGGCAAATCACTGAATAGCTGTGTTATTTATCGCATATCCTAGAAGGATGTAATTGCGCGAGTCAGCAATTAGCTTTGATGTTCAGGAAAATAAGTGAAAATCTTAGAATGGAAGCTCAACATAAACTGCTAAACTCACAATTTCATAATTTTAAAGGCAGTCAATGCATAAAGCATGGCTAAAACGTACATAAAACACTCATGCATGGACCAGCTAAGAATTCCTAACTTTTTGAGGCCAAGAAAGTTACAACAGCCACAAAGTTCACAATCAGCCAGCAATTAATAGACTTTTTCAATTCAAATGGCCAGATGCAATCACTGCCAATGGCTATTGTTGGCAATATCAAGCCATCACGTTGCGTGATAACGCTGCATGGGTGGAATGGTTGCGGTCTTAATGCCGGTATATTGGTAGATTTATTTACCAGTAATTAACAAATTTCCCATATTAATTTCAATCATTTGGTCATATTGCGTTGATTAATGGGACAAAAATCAAGACAATCCTTAAGGGGGATATTGGTTAATTATGTGTAATTAGGAGAAAAAATAAATCGACCGCAAATGTTTAAAATTACAAGATCATCTTAGAATAATAACCAGATTTTCAACCATAATAACAGTGATCATCATGGCCATTAATTTAGTTTTCTTTCTAAGATAAAATTGCACCTCACACCTTTAATCTGAGTTTGAGGCAAACCGTCCAACGGTATTTCATTGTCAGTAGCTCACCGAATAGTAGGAGGCTCGTTTTCAAATATGCATCTTTACCACTTGGTATGACTGGAATGCGCGGCAATGTGGGTCGAGGAATGCCTGCAGTCTTCTACAGAGCTCGTCAAATACCCAAGTTTCCAATGTGATGTTAGGATGCTGTTGCTGCTAGCAGTTGGGTGCTGAGCTGCGCTCTAGGCTAAGTAAGCCACATTAATGCAACTAGAATTCCGAACTCTTGCCAGGAGACTAGCTAGATGACGCTGGCAGGCAGTTTATCGAACACTTCCGGATTTTTACGGCTAATACTTCCCTTGCGTCGCGGCAAAGTTCCACTTGGTGGAGCCACCATTTCGGGGCATCCGTTCTGAATTAACAGTTCTTGCACTTCTTGAGAGCCAGACAGCCTCGCGTGCGTGAGGGCCGTTTTACTCTCTTGATCCACAGCTTTCACATTGGCATTATTCTGAAGAAACAAAAAAATACAATTAGTAGTAGAAATGCATTGAGAAAGGACATATCTTTTGGCAGTCAATTAAGAGTTAAATGCACTTAGTTATAAGCATGCTTGAAATGTCTTAATTTTGCCATAAAAGCTCTACAATTTTTACATTAAAAATCCAATTAAACTCAACCCCCTTTTAAGTGATGTGATGTTTAGTTAAAAAATGTGTTATTCCAGACACCAACATTCAAGTACATTTAAATATTTGGTTGTACAGTACTTGGTTGTAACAATTTCATACACTGATTCATAACTGATTTAACATTGCAAAATAGTATTATTACATTTATTGCACTCACCCAAAGTAATAACTGAGTGGCAGCCAAATTTCCCTTGGCAGCAGCTAAGTGAAGAGGTGTTCTTGAATCACGTGGACTGACCCTAGTATTTACATGGTCTGGGTTTGAGTGGGCCAAAATCAAGGCAAGAGACTTGATGTCGCACTTCAGAATGGCATCGATAAGTTGCTAAAAACATGAATATTACGGTTACTATTGTATAGAGCAAATATCTTTATAAGAGAATTTAGAATACAATATAACTAGAACAAATGTAATGGCCTCTCCGTCAACACTTGAGACGACAGATAAATTTACACATATTTTTTTAATATTTTTTAAGATATTTGGCACAAATGGTTGGAGAACAAATTATTGTACAAGCCAAGCAGATTTGGCAGTATGGCATCAGTCAAATACTTGATTTTCCCTTACCTGATCTATAGAAGTAGATTTGGCCAATGGTAGTAGGAATTCTTTAAGTTCATACTTGGCACGAATCCACCTCTCTTTCTCTTCTCGGCTGGAGTTTGGTGTTGGTTTAGTCGCGCCCCTCACGTTCCCTTCCCATATGCTGTTTGCCATTTGATTGCCAATCGCCATCATGACTTTAATATGCCACGGTCTACAAATACAGAACTCCATTAAATACATGTTTACACTCCTACTATTCATACAGAAGCAAAATAACACTTACGGCCATTCGTCCAAGTCCAAAGAACGCACTCGGGAGATGTGAGATCCTAGGTTTCTGTGAATGCCCGAACAGCCGATGCACACGAGAGCGCCCAAATTGAGACTCGCCCAATCGGGATCTTTAATTAATGCAATGACCAAATAAGTACACGTAGCAACATCAAAGCAAGCAACTTGAACAAAATTCTGGAACTTACTTGGCGAATCACAATCAACACAATGAGTGTTTCCAGCCACAGTCTTGATGGACTGAATCGCTGCAGCATCGACTAAACTATTCATTCGAGACTAAACAAAAAAAAAGCAAATTTCAGAAACGGAAAATGCAGCGCATGTTAAATTTTAAAATGTTATGCTTGAGAATTCCGAGTGAGAAGTAAATTAAACTTTGCATTGGCTGACCTTTGACTTGCAGCTTTCATTTCCTTGTAGACTGTTGAGAATTTGTTGTTCAATTGCTTGAACCCATGAGTCCCTCTCCTAAGATGACACATGAAAATTACATTGTCAAGTATTTTAAAAAGAATTGAAATGTTCGTTTACTCAAAAATAAAAAAAATAAATGGCTACAAATAAAAATGATTTTCAATAACGGTAATGGGTGTTTTTGAAAAATTACCTCTGCGCTTGATGCATCAAACTGCCATTGTTTGTTATCAAGTGAAACAATCATAAATTCATAGCCATCTGAGTCTAGAATAAATAAGAACGAAATAATTATCTAGCTGTTTGATTGAAAGACAAATATTTTATTCATAGAAATTAAAATCTTACCATCGACATTGTCCAAATTTTTGGCTCCACTGCTCTTCATTCGACGATGCCTCTTTTTCACATTCGGAGTCTCTATTTTGTTCTGTGACGCATTATTACCCTGTGAAGCTTCACTTCCATTTAAAACTCCTATATTAATGAGTTAAATTTCAAATCTTAGCACATATGTAGGCCACTATGAATTGTACTAGAGTGCTCATTATCACACGAGCAGTACATTTGAAACCCTAGCTCACCGGAATTAGTAATGACGACCGCGTCATCACAGGCACTTGAAACTGAGCCTGCTCTTAAGGAATTTCCATCAGGAAGGCTTTCATATTTGGCTAGCAACACATCTTTATCTCGAGATTTATCTTTTCCTATAAATGGTAAATGCGAATGGAAACCACCTGCATAACAAAAAGATATCACCAGATTAAAAAAAAAAAAAGGAAAAGTCAACGTTTTTAATCTTTGAACGTTCAATAGACGTTTCCCACCACTAATAGAGAGACTGCTGAGTTCACGGTCCAATCCATTGACTGGTTGTAATGAAATTGGAGCAGACTGTGTTTTTGTTCCTCGTGGCTTTTGGCCGGGAATTTTCACAGTAGTTTGCATCAATGGAATTTCTTTGCCATGAATATCATCCATATAATCCTATTAACATATATACAATCATTAGTTGGCTTTTCGATCACTTCACAATAAAACTTGAAAATCAACAAGAAAAAAAATATATTACGTTTAAATTTGGATGATAGGTTAATCGCCCATCTTCACAAAGAGCTACATATTTCTTTTTCCAATCCTTATTTAGTGCTTTGCAACTGCGTTTGTAGAGATAGCCCTGTTAGACATTAAAAAATCACAAACTATAAATTTACTAGAAATAAAATATCGACAAGTAATCTTAAATCTGTTATAAACAATACCTGTTTAAGTGGAATGACGCGGCCACTGCCCATTTCACCGTTTTTCACCTTTTTGTTATCATCGGCTTTTTTTGATGGCTGAAATAAATGTGGAACCGATTTTAAATTTACTGAGGAATGAACAAACCAATTAAAAGTATGCTCGAGAATAAAAATGTGAGAAATGTTGCAGACCGTGACATAAGTTGTAATTTTTTAAGCTACGGTTTCTAATGCGGTACAACAACTCATTTAAAATGCATTTTAGGGTGTTAACTATAGATGAATTAATTTCAGAGCAATCTTAATGATCAAAGTGTAGATAAATAGAATATACCATATTTGCCGAAATATCTTGCATATTTGAATACTGTCATTGCAGTTGAGCATGCCGTATGATTGTATTCTATATTATACTATCTGGTTGTATGCTTAATATTTGTGTTGTGAGTGAGGCGATTGTGAAAAACCAAGCAATATTAATGTAAAAATGGTGTTTCAAAACATTTTCAAAATAAAGTGGATTTCTATAACATAAAAGCAAAATACATTACTGCACAAAAAAGAAGACCATTCATATATTTTTGCCTAGATGCAATATCAAATTTAAGGTGCAACATATATTGGGCAAATATGGTAATGCTAACGACAAAAGGTAAAGGAAGAATTTAGGTAATCAACTGCGCGGTTGTGAATAAAAAGGACAGTGCCATTCTGTGAGTCTACCTACAGCTGTGCGCCACTACAGAAACGATACAAAATAATAGATATAGAAAAAAATAGGCATGTGGTGCAAAAGCTAATTACCAAGGAACTCACTGTGAAGAGATTTGACCGTCTTCTTGCCTTACGTGAAGTGGTGGGAGTGGAACTTGGCGTGGGAAGATCCTTTTGATCCTTCGGCGGTGGTAACGCATCAAACACAATTGGGGGTGACGGTTGCTTGTCATTAACCATATTTACTGATATTGATGGCGTCAGGGAGGGTGTTGTGCCCAAGCTACTGCTACTACTGCATCCTCCGAGACCAGTACTGCTGCTGGCCGTGCCACTTCCACCGCCGATGCTAGTGCCGCTGCCTGTACTCACATTCCACACCGCACTTGTGACCGGCAACGAACGTTCCAACTTCTCAACCACTTTCACCTCCTTGATGGGTTCTTTTGTATTCGGTTCCTGTGAATAGAGAAAACCAATGATGAGTGCCCACATTCACTTGTATACAGAAAGTGATATTGAATAATTACAGATAATCTCATGACCCAAGTTCAAAGTTAGCATGTTTATTTCAAAGCCCAAATGGGGAGCAGAAATGGAAGTATGGGAACATAAGAGGTTCCCCGTCCACCAATTATGATTCAAACAGTTTTTGGAGAAAAATTCTTTTGATAAATGTGTTTCTGCAAAGTTTTATATCATTTCTGGTATATTATAAAAAAAAGACAACGATGTTATCAAAACATCCACAAATGACTTTTTAATTTCATGCCACAGTAATAGCAAGTCCAATTTATCGAAAAACCAAATTAAAATTACTGACTTCCAAATGTAATTCCCAAAAGCAGGCCCAATTGGAAGATAATTCGCTACTGAGAGGGAGTAAACAGATTTGTAAGCCGAACTAAAAAATTACCGAATGTCGAGTTTGATTAAGAGTAAGTCTGATATTTTATTACCGGAATTAGCACCCAATAAAACGTCTTTCCGAAGCTCTGCCTCTGCCTACATGCTCGTGAATTGCCATAGCAACCACAAAAAAGGATGGGGTGGAATTGGGGAAAAAACGACAGATAGTTGAGGAATAAATTTTGTGCTCAAAAGCACAGCGGAAATTTCAGCGCCTACACCTATCGATTACGGGAAGGAAAGAGTAGAAAACGATTCCCATTATGAGAACAGTAGAAAAATCAGCTAAATAAATGAAGTCAAAAGCAGAATTTCCTTCTTCTCCATTTCCCGTGTTGGATCCGACTTTTGGATTCCAACATCCGTGACCTAAATTTCCTCTCATCTCCTCGCTCTGTCTACTTCTGGTAATCGAAACCTTGGAGGCCTAGTGAGATTCAAATTAGATGCGTCTGCCAGCACGGCATCACGATAAAATAGGTGTCTGATGAAGAATCTCGAAAACCGGATGATAAAGATGCTACTTCAAAACTATCAAAAGTGAAGCATGTGGCGTTGCCTTCTCCGCAAAAATGTGGTTCACAGTCGATAGCTCCCTTTGCTTCGCTGCAAGATTCGCCTATTTTGGGTGTAAAGACTACTTCTCCTCCTCACTGATCCTGGCACATCATTCTGCCGCTTACCAAAGCCAACCAAGCATAGTAGCAATAAAAATCCGTGTCAATGGGGCAGTTTGCGCCAAGTGTTGTTACCTAGCCTTCAAATCTTGGCAAATTGAACGATTACATATGTAGGGCAGAACAGTACAGACCTATTCAATTTTAGCAACGATAAAATGTCAACCACTGTTTAGTTTTCTATAAAAAAAAACCCGTATTAAGGCCATAAATCTTAAATGTCGTATATCACAAGCATGTAAATATGTATTTCGATAATAATCTCTTATGAATGTAAACAATATGCATAAATACATATTTTACATTGCCTTTATCCTATACAGCAACCGATGACGACATTTCAACATTAATATTTACATTGTCAAAGATAATGTTGAGCATAAAATATCACAACAGCATTGTTGATTGTAAAATTTGTCTTGAGGTCTTGTTTATATTATTGGTTGTAATAAAAATACGATCCTAGTACAAATATCTTGCAAAAGTGGATAAAACTAGCAATATGTTGCCAACAGATGGCAATGTTATTGGATGTTTTACTAGAGGTGAAGCCGGCTGTTTCTCAAGATCCAACAACTTTAAATTGCATTCTTAACATTTATGGTGCATTTGAAAATTTGAACTGCTTTCGAAAATACAAAAAAAAAAAACTACATTGTATGAAAACATCATGACAGAAGAACGTTTGTCCAAATCTCGGAGATACACTGCCACGCAATGTCAGCAGTTTTGCAGTTTTATGCCATTTGGGGACAATGGATAGCAATTTAAAAGTATTTTTAAAATTTCATCCTTTATCCCAGATATATTATCCGCATAGAGAATTCCGCTGTGTTGCCATGGCAACTCTAATAAGTCTGTTTAGTCCAAACTACATTACGCCATAATTGTGTTTAGACCCATTCTCTTAATAGCTAATAAAAATGTGATTAATGTATGCCAGAGCCAGAAACTAACTTCATTTATCGCTGCTTTGTGCAGTAAAATGCTAAATTGTGCTTACGTATTCAGCCCTTTTGAGCAGGATTTTATTTACTGGATAGAATATTGCAACTCAGTGCCAAGAATTTAAGCCTAATTGAAAATCTGTCAATGGTGAAGTGCATTGGAGACATTAAAAGGCCATTGATGTGTTACGAAAAATTCCGATGTAAATGTCCAATGGTCAATGTTTTAACAAAGAAATTCCACTGACGCACATTTTGTGTTGTTTATATGAGTAGAATGCCATTGATGTTACTGATACACAATGTCATTGATGCACAAAATGGCATTAGATCATTAAGCGAAGCATGTGCCCTTTTCATAACATGATGGTCTCTTGCAAGCCACAACCAAAATTTTAAAAAATCAAAACAAAGTTAGACTACAAAAATAAAGTCATCTTGCAATGTTTGAACAATACAGCAAGAATTTCCTTTGGCCATCAGAGTAAACTACTTGATGCAGAAAGGACACATTTTATATCAATGTGTAAATGGTTCACCAACAATATCTGTTCGAAAATAAAGTTGACACGTATGAAATAGGAATTGGTTTTACCTTGAAGGCAACCTGGGGCTGCGCTTGAACACTATGGACGTTGTGACTAGGAGAGGCAGTGACCAGGCTAACTGGGGACGTTGACGTGGTTGTTGTACTATGTGAACTACATGTGAAACCATTGTTGGTTGGAGAAGACACGAAATAATTGCACCGAAGAGAGTGGTTGGGTGTGCTCGGCCTGGAATTTGTTGGCGTCAACGCTGACATCCTCTGTTGTACAATTTTCTGGCAAGCTGGAAAACAAACATCCAATTTATCATAAGCATACGTGCACAAAAGCAAACTTTAAGAAAGAAAAAAATAAGGCCATGTCAAGGGAAAAAGTCAACGTATTAGGTGGCAGCTCTAATCCTTTCCACCATTTATTTCCCCTTTTCAACATGACTAGCATGATAGCAAAGCAATGGTGTAACGCTAAAGCTTTTCTGCAGTCAAAGACTACATGTTGACACAAGAGAAACTGATCTTTCAAAAGCTTGGCAGGAGGAAAGCAATGGAGTGTTTTTTAATATCCCAATTAACTTCAAATAGGCGCGTGATGTTCTTTAATTCGAGCTTTCATTATAAAGATAATCATCCTATATACCTCGAGCCATTCCTATTATCAAATTATAATTTAATATATGAGGATTCAACTGAGTCATCCAGGCAGCATACTTTTGTAACAAAAGATTATTAACAAATAGGCCCAAGGAAATATGAAATAGCGTATATCAACACATATAGAGTATATCTCAGCTGTCATCATTATATCTTTAGACCAACTGATTACTAACATGCACAATCAATAAATATATAACAAACGAAATAAAGGGTCGAATTGGCAAAGATCCGATTTATGATATAGCTCATTAATTGGTAAGGGCGACCTATCAAAGTGTAGCCTCATCAATGTGGGTTGCAATTTTTGAAACTAGCATTTATAACATTTTGAAATTCTCCTCTCCATGGGGCTACAAATTATAAAAGTAGATTCTGACGATGGCATTTTAAATTAAATTTCATACGAAATTGAATCAACTGACTCCCAAATTGACACCTCTATCGCAGCTAGAAAATTTATTATAGTAGATGTTATGAACTTATTTCTCCATAGCAGTAATAACAATCTCTCTTTGCTTCTTCAATTTGGAAAGTCAGTGCGACAGTGAAACGCCAGACAGTTATTGAATTAAAACCAAAGACAAACATAGAACAATACCCACATAGTTTATGTCGAAAACACACAGCTTACGTAACCCATTTTATATTCATACCGAGCAACTTTGACAAAGTCGTAAATCCAATAATCAATAAAACTATTTACCGTCTTGGAAGACTCGTTCCACATTGAGGCCATAAGTGGCGCAAGTTTCGTAATACGAACACCGTTTGAGATCACTGGCAAGTTTTCTGGCCCTGGCGTCATCGATCACTCGAGGATTGTTCTCGCTGATGGCATCTGTAATCAAAACAAAACAAGATTTTGGTGAATCGAGCCAGAAAATAAGGTTCTCGAAAATTCCATGTTTTGAGACATCTGAAAAGTAAGACGGTGGATGGTTGACTGACAAACATGTATTTCAGAAGAAAAACCATCGGTATATATATATATATATATATATTCCGCCCCAACAATGTAATTAATTCTACAAATTTCTATACTGCACGTCATCACAGAAGAAGGGCCTTAGGTTGAAAAGGTTTACAAACGCCAGAAACGTAAAAAAGGACGCGACGGCCTCTTGTCTATTTGATTAAGAAGACGGAAATCCCATTGCAACGAATTGCTGTTTTCACTTGGCTTGTTTTGGACACTTGAGGCTCAATATTTCCCCATTAGAGGTGCTAGTGGAGACAACCAACTTCGTCTATTCCAGTCAAAAGATTCGAAACACTGAAAAGCTTTTACAGAAAGCCAATATGCGCAATCCTCGAACCTAACAAGTATCCCTGGGCCCGTTTTGCACAGCTTTCAAAAAACACACTGCATTTATTAAATTTTGCAATAGTGCCTATATGAAACTAGGAACATTTCGAAATTCCCCCAGCCATCCTGAGAAATAAGTAAGCAAGAACAGCCAAACCCCTCGAGATAAGTCTTTTCTTTAGAAAAAAAAAATAAATAAACCAACTTATTCTACAAGAATAGAGGATTTCGTTATCAAAAACATGTGTTTTTGTTGCCACGCCTATTGAAAAAAAAAATGTGATTGATGTTAGAAACGGAAACAAAATTGAGTTAGGAACTAAGGTTGTTGGGATTGTCGACTGGCATGCAGTCAGCCACCATGGTACATCCAGCGTTATGTATCGACACAGAAACGCGTAGTCCTCAAGGTTTACATATTCCTAAATTGATTAATTTTTTACCAGCCAGTAAATCGATAATACCTTCAATCGTGCACATCGTAGTTTGCAGAGTGCGTTTATATAATGAATGGCTCCTAATGTGGACAAACATTTGTTGCCTTAGAAAAAACATCAGCTGCTGCGCCAATAGCTTTCGAAAAAGCACACGAAAAGCCACGCTCGGAAGTACAGTAGCAAAAATAGCAAATCGTTTCACTTAAAATCGATGAATTAACTGAAATTCTGCAAGAGTTTTCGTTACAGACTAGCTATATAGCGTGGCCATTAATTTGTCTAGCCGATTAGGTCAAAACCAGACATTTCCCGTTAACATTTTGGAATCTGCATTGCAAACAATCTGTAATTTGGAGAGGTCTGACTGAGCTCTTGCACGCAAGATTAAATAAAAAAGTAGAAACAATAATCCACAGTCTGATTACTGTCTGATAACTCAAATTTGCTGAAGAACTGAACATACAGCAACTAAACAATGATAATTTAAGAAACTTAACGAGAGAATTGCTTCAGAAATGTCTTCAGGTTTATATCAATTTCGCCGAAAACATTCATCATCGGAACATCACGAACATGAAAACACTGAATTTACTTCGAATGATAGATCGAAGCGTTATCCTGCTTAGATATCAACTTTAGTCCTTCAACAGCCTCGTCAGAGGGTATCCAGAGTCTGTCTCTCCATGGATTTTCGATGGCTGTCTACCAACTGATGAAAGCAATTCCTGATGTTCCATTCAACCCCTAACAGCCCCACGCCCGAGACATTTCCTCCACCTTTCATGCCTGATGTAAAAAGTGCATGTAATGTTGTTTTTCAAATCGTGTCAATGATGCTTTCAATCTTTTGATTTATTTAACTCATCACTATAAAGGTGATAGATAGCCAGCAATTCGTGAAACCGGCTCAACAACATCTCCAGAACCAATAACATCATCTTTCAGTAATGGATGTATAAACGCCTAATGTTATAGTAGCATTCTCTTCATTCACGCACAATATTATTAAGCACAGGTTTTTGGAGAATAGTAATTAATCAAAAATGTAGTTATAATAATGGCTAAATTAGATTAATGGATATCCTTTTTAATGCTTTTGGTTTACGTTATTCATGTGCCCTAAGCAAAAGCAGATACAAATTTAAATCGTCTTATAAATAAATTTTGGGTTTATCTTCAATAAACATTGCATAGTCTTGTTGGGCATAGAACACTTATGCTAGACATTACTTGATTATTTTAGATGCATATGGCGCTACCGATATTACAGCATCAGTTTAAGTTTTCTATGATGTCATTTCTATGTCTGAATCAGAAATTCCTGTGTAACAACCATTGTGTGCTGTTATTCTCAATTTCAATTCATGGCAATTTGATATAAAATCAAAATAACTTTGGACAACAAACTAAAAATCAATATTTATATCATTATTTCTAGACGGTTTGCTTTTTTATATTGCTTTTGAGTTTCATTAAGATACATATGAAATAATTGGGTCCCGTTGCATGATTGAACTATGGATTTTCATCGAGAAAATCCACCTTTCCTCAGCAACAACTACAAAATATTACATAAAAAACACATAGTACTTAGTGATGGCTTAGCAGACAAATTGAAGCACCGATTGTTAAAGAATAAGTGATATCAAGCACATAAACAACGTTTGCAAAATGCACGTATTATGGAATCTAGTCTTTCACCCCTTTATTGTATAATTATTTAGCTAATTGGATAATGAAATTGCTTTATAATCGCATCTAAGAGTGATCATGTTCATCTACAAATAATTAACTGCGCTATCATGGGTTAACCTAGCAACTTGTATTAATTTGCAGTTAAGATCACCATAGCAACGTGGACATTGTGAGACGCTAATAAATGCGTGCATGAAGCATGTGTTAAGTTACCATATGCAGTTCTCGTGAATAGAAATTTCATATTACAGGACTTCTGCATGGCTGAAAATCCATGGAAACTTACTTACCCAGTGCAGACCAGTAATCCGCCACACAGCACTTGTACATGTACACTATATCGATTATCGAAAAGGGGCACATAAGCTTAACAAAGTCAACTACATGTAAATTGACAGATTCAATTAATTTTGAAAAACTGTACCAACGCCATAATGGCCTTAACCGTGAATTTTATATACATAAAAAATCAACATAGCCATTACATTAAAGACACGGTTATGTACTGTGTGTATGTGTTTACCACTGCATAAAGTTACTATATTGATTAGTTTTGCATTCATAAATAATCTAATACTGGTCGATTTCCCGCACAAAAAAAAATAAGTCACTTCTCTATAGGGCCTACTGTATATTCTCTCAGCAAGCCATTTTAATTAAAAACCACCAATACTTCTAGGCATGTTTATTCAACTATATTATCATTATTGATTTCATCGATTTATTTCCACGTTGTTTATTTTTGTTACTTTTTTCAATTACGAGCCATGATATGCGGCATGGGACTGAAACATCGTCATTGTGAAGGAACCACTGCATTTTATTAGGTTTCACGTGTGCCATACTATCTTATGAAGGGCGCGCACATTCATGCATTATATTTATTGCCTTTTGTAAGCTTTGATGGTCTGGAAAATAAACAGTCTATAACTTTTGTTTACTACACGACAACAAAGACAATTTCAAGAAAGTGAAAATTAAATCAAGGTGTAATTTATCTAACATGATTTCCTGAGTATTTCTTGAAGTGAATATCTGCTATCACGTCAGAAGAATAAGTTATGCACAACAAATGCTTTCAGAAAAATAGATTATCATCGTTGCCTGGTCAAGCTTTTGATTTCTTCATTATCCTACGATTTCCCCTGTGACCATGGCCATGTCATCCTCCTGAGGATTTCTGTGACATTATCACTCCCCAAGCCTCTCATGCAAGTAAGTGTATATCATGAAACCAACTCTGCTGATCCAAAGGCGATTTTTTTTTTGCCAATTCATTTAAATTTGTGTACCAACAAGCAAAAACAATCCTAGGGGTGATGACTCACGAATGGCTAATCTGGTCATTTGCACGCACATTATCCCCTCAGTTTCAATTTCCCAAAGGACTGGTGCGATAAAGCAGTACAAAATCGTGTTTAGTTCTTGGTATGAACCACCATTAATGTTAATTTTAATGAAAACAAACGATCCTGCTCCAGACTGATTGATTTTCTGGGAATGTTCATAGACGCCACAACTGTTGAGGTGCTGCTTTTCTCTGTGGTTGGCGCCTATTAGAGCATTGAAAACGCCAGCTTAATAAGCAACAACAAAAAAGTGGAAATGACTGCTGCTGTTGCCTTAAAAGTCGTCTTAAAATCGATAAGAAATGCAGTACAGGAAAAATGTGGGTTTAAAACGAAAAGGTCCACTTATTGCGAACAGGAAGCAATTTCACTCAAGCACATTCAAGGGATTACCTATGAGGATTTCTGGGTTTATCTGCCAATTTATATCTCATAAAGCAGTAATGATTAATGCGTAATTAAATAACTCAAAACAATGATGGATACCAAAAAGCCTATAATCATTACGAATGATCGACCTTTAGCAGTCCCATACATATTGCAAACAGGCACGCGATATGTCCAATGCCAAATGTATCCAATGACAACTGGTACACTGAATATCGATGGTTACGATTAATGTTTAAAGCTATTATTAATAAAGGTGTAACGTTAAGAACAACATAAAGACAGGTGAGATATGACATGTTGATGATGAGGTTTCGTTAGTTATTGGATAAAAATATAGGAAAACCTTTCGAGAATTGGTGAAAATGCTGTGCTACTTTATGAGGATTTCTCAGGGCAAGCTAATTAATACAAAGTTCGGAACTTGGAAGCAGACAAAAGGTTTAAAAAAAAATGGGATTTGGATAACATGTACATCTACCTAATCGATAGTGCTAGAGCGGAGAATGCCTAGGAAACAAGTGCGATAACAATGATGTCAAAAGCATTGAAAGATGAAAAAGCGGTAAACGTCATTGAGGACTGTATATTGATTATGTACGTGTATTATGAAAATTGCACGAGTGGAAAGCAGTCCGTAATTTGGAAGATTATATGCTTGGACGTATCCGTGCACAACGGTTACATGTTCTTATCAGATCTATGAGAATGTTCGTTTTGTCCAATCGAAAATTACTTCCTGTATCTTTAAAAAAAAAATGCTACATGTCAAGCTAAACATTTAATTACTAGGATTCAAGAACTTTTAACAATCAAATAACCAATGATCATTTGAGCAGAATTGAAATGTTTACATCAAACATTCCTATAACTTTGTTGTTGTCGTATAAATAAATTGCTTCCAAAAACGTATACAATATAAACGAAATAAACAAGTGTGCTTATAAAGGCAGGGTGAACATAGTAAACACTTCAGAGGGCACGTATAGAGATTGCTCATTGTGCGTGGAAAACAACTGGCTTCCGCTCTCCAGGGAGCAAATCCTCAATGCAGAGTTGACATATTTTGAAATTTTGAATGTAATTACATAAGAATATTGCCACCCTATTATGGAGTTGTGTTATCTCACGTTGTAGGCATTAACACATGTGCAAGTTAACAAATATTGAAATATATTTTGCTTAAAGTGACCAAAGTTTCAGCAAATTATCAGCAAATCTATAATAATCTATAAATAAGGTAGCTGGAATGAATGAACACAAAATGCAAATAAAAATGAATCGAAATGTGAACGACACTCATATATTACACTCAGAAAACAAACAACAATAATGATGATGATAAAGGTGAATTTTTCTAAGAAATGTTCTAGCCACCATACATGTACACTTCAGAAGTGCGGAAAAAATGTTATCAAGTAGCATGTAAGCAGAAGCAGGAAATAAATCCCTATCAAGCAATTTCTATTGAAATGAGATAGAAAAAGAATTTCTTACAGACAAGTGAACGGTGGCGTTATCCAAGAGGAAGAGAAAAAGAGGCTCAAAGCTTTGGGCGAAATATTATCTTTTCTCACTTCAATGATCTCTTCCTCTATATTTTAAAACTATTTTCGTCCCTTATACCCTATAATACTTGAGAATTTTCTACATTCAAAATTGTTCTTTTTTTACGACGTATAGCTAGCTTTTTTATGTGCTGCTTGGCCACTCAAATACGTAAAATCTATTCTTTATCTCGTTCTGAAAGTGACAGTGTGACAAGACGATGACGAATAATCCGAAAATGTCATCTCCAGCCTCTGTATATAATCAACCATTATGATCGACGATAAAACGCAAAAAAAAAAAAAGTTTAAGGACGGATAAAATATACCGGAACCACGTACGTATACAAGACAAAAAAAAAAGCAAAAAAGCACACAATACCTTGATGTACCCGGATAAGGCCTAGTTTTGGGACAAAAAGATACAAAAATGAAAAGCTATTCTCTAATAGAATGGCTAGTTTATTCTAAAGCACTGATTACACGGATTTCAATAGCAAGCGATGTACACAAGACCCCAAAATGTAGGTAATGCGCGTGTGAACGAGATTAATGCAATAGGGATTATCTAAATCCAATTAAGCTTTCCTTTGTGGATTTTAATGCAGCTGGGCTGAAGGTAATTCGAAACAAATTAAAAGTGGATAGAAGCGTGTTAAATCTAGAGAACTATACATTCCAAATAATCATTAGCTAGAAATCAAATGGAGCTTTTATTATTTTTTTTCTATAGAACAGAAATTGCATAGACGCCACGTCAAGAATAAGGGGAGAAAAAAATGTTGTTTCCACCTGAAACATTTATTCAAATAAGGCAAGTAAGTAAATGGTAAATTTGCTGCTGCACGATTCAGATTAACGTTTAATGCATTTCAGCACGAAAACACTGTACTCGCTACCGGTAGAAGGAAAATTAAAGCAATTATAATATGCATTTTAATTAACTAATTAGCCCCAAATAAACCAATTATTCAGTAGTTTTTTATGTATATAGTGAATACCATTAAAAAGGTTTAAAAGCGACTATTTGTTGACAGTATTTATCATGCTTTGTGAATGTCTAGTAGCAATAAAAAAATTGTTTACTATGTTTAAAATTTGAAGTCTAGCAAACTAAAGACTTGAATTTTAACAAACACGATTTAATGTATATCTACATAACAGTGGTTACTATAGTAATTATGACACAATACAAACTAAACACTACAGAAACATTCGTAACGATAAAATAACCTTGAATTTTACCAGTGCAAATGTCAATAGTAATGAAATAATGTATCCAGGAAATTTTCCACAGGAGCGAATTGTAGGCTATACCATAACCGAAATCTTAGCATAATGCCATTCTCGAGTAAATGGCTTTTCTTAATGTACGCTTGAATAAAAAAACACTCCATAAATGAGGAAATTTCGATCCAGTGATCGATATGGAAGTTTTCCAACTTTTTAAACAAATATGCGAGTCCAGGGACATCCATTTCCATTTTTAGACTTAATAACGCAGTCATTAGTTTTTCTTTGTAGGCAACAACATGTAATAGATCCCTCCCAAACACAAACGATAGATCGCTTTACCAACCAGCCTTGACAAGCTTACAGGTATGACACAGGAACCGAATTCGCGAAAGAGATGAGTGCACGCAACATGACTATTTGGTGAAATGTGAGTTTTTTGTGTGACTTAGCCATGAACGCCTCTGAGAAACGTTTGAGAACACGTATACAGAAACGCCTCAATACAGTGATATGCCTATAACGGTACTGCAACCCTCTTTCACCGCAACTTTTGAGAATGTTGGTATTCAAACGAAAAGCAATAACTACAACAACAACAAAAAAATACATTTTTCTTCGCATTTGTATTCGGTTGACTATTTTCACTTTAAACGCCATTGACCAATTGACTCGTCAGAGATGGCTCCGTTTAAAATGTCACGAGGGTTACAGGTTCTAAGATCTTTAATACCATGATTCTCAAAACTAAAGCAACATCGTCAACAATCATGACAACACAATTTTCAGTTGCTATAATGTTACTAGCATATCTTGAAAACCATCATAAATTGCACCAAAAAAAAACCAAAACCGTTCCAACTTTAAGAGTATTACAGCCAAACATCATCCGAAAGATAATTTGGTCATCGGTCATGACAACCACATTATCAAACAAATGGAATTTATAATCATAAAAAAAAGTCCACGACTTACCGAAAATAAAAACTGACTCTGCAGAACTTTAATATTGGCTCCAAACCATGCAGTAACAATGTGACAAGACAGCTTCGAAAAAAATCACCACACCGCTCAGTAGCACGAATAGAATGGAAATTCCATAGGAAGATCGAATCGAATAATGATGCCTATCCGTGCAATTCGGATCCAAATTGAGGATCAATAGAGTGTCCGGGCCCAAGGAAAAACAGTGAAAGTCACGAATAAAGTGAGAGTGGTTTTGCACCACTAAAACACGTATGCAGCAAGAGACGTCGGAAGAACGCGACTGCTTCCGCGGGCCGTTGAAATCAATGGAATCACCTCGCGTTGGATGCAAACTCTTGCGTCTGCACGCACGCGTGATCGGCAACCGCCCACGTCTGTTGGCCCGAGCGCCATTCCGACTACGCGAATGGCCTACTTTAACGCGAAAACTCCATCGTCTTTTGAAAACTGGGAAAAAGCAAGCCGGAAAATGAACAGCTTAATGCTCGACCTCGTGAAAATTAAAGAAGACGAAATTTAATTTCTAATAGCGAATCGATTTAGCCATGGCAACAGTTTGGCGTACCCTTATCGATCACTCCCCCATGCAGAGGGTGGAAAAGGGGGGATCCATTCGTACCTAAATGGTCAATTACGTCTGGCGCTTATTGCAAACACGATATTTTGAACGGAGGAATTAACCCTAATTAAGCCCTTCCCAGGTAACCTCGATAAACATTTCAGAAGCTGGCTTATAATGTACGAAAGGCACGTACCCACCCCCGCAAGTTACAATCACCTTCGTTTATTATTTCGGTGCTAAAACTGAATTGGACCGAACCCTCTGCCTTGCTGACAAGAGCCCACCTTGATAGGACAGAATATGTCCGCGAATCTAGTAATGAATGGATCGTTATTATCGAATAAATTTCATAACAATGAATTCAACTGCAAACCGGTTCAGCATCCCCTGGTGGCGTATGAACCTTTACCGTGGCATTTCAATGATGGTCGCGCCCTTATTTAAGAAAAAAATTGCAGCAAATGGATCTGCAAACGATGGCATGTTTTTATCCATGATACAGAAAGCAGTCGCCTCTGGAGTAATAGGGCGCGGCTATTATGGAAATTCAATGCTAACTGCTCATAAGCCACCAGAGGGACTAATCCGTTTGTGACGTAACACTCCATAAGGTCCACTAAGGGCCGGTTGCACCAACAAAGGTTACATAAAAGGTTAGCTAACCTGAGGTTATATAAAACCACGAGTTAACCTCAGGGTTAGCCTCATTGGTTTTCTTCAAGTTAACCAATGGTCAACTGTTAACTTCCTTTGGTGCAATGCTTTTCCGTAGCTAACTCACAGTTAACCTCAGGTTTAGCTTAACCTTTATTGGTGCAACCGGCCCTAACTGGCAGTATTGGGTACAATGTATGCAATTTTTTCCATTTTCTATCAATGAAAACATCTTTTTCCATAATTCACAATGTTAAAAACGTCATAATATAAATATGGAAATTAATCAAAACTTCCATTTTGAATTATTACAAGATATCAAATCGCTTCCAATACATCAACGCTATGTGACAAATACATTCTCCTTGGGGAAAAATAAATTTCGCAATTACATTTCCTCCTTCAAAGGGAAAGGACCTTCGAAGTGTTTGCCAACTATGATATTTTTTCTTAACAAGGCCCCGAAATGACGTCAGATGATACGCGTGAATGGCGCAGAAGGACACTCCACCAACGGATTCGTTGAATGTGATGGCTAATGGGCCTAGATAGAAGCAGTTAGTGCTACAGGCAAAGTAATGACTGACATTTGTTCCGTCATGGGCATCCCTTCTGGTAAGCTGTTTGGGAATTTTATTCCCCATGTTATTTACTGGCCAGATTTGCAGACGTCAGTGCTGCTCTAAATACTACTATGTTTTCCACCAAAATAATAAATGGCGCACTTGCTCTTGGCTGTAAAGCCAGCTGGCTCCTCCGTCCATCAGTTCATCACCTTCTGTTGCCAAAACAGCATTCTGTAATGGCGTATTTGGTAATCTTCGATCAAAAATAACGACCACGTAAATATTAGGTTGGAAAAATATAACCTCCCTAATTGGAAGGCCAACACATTGCTGTTAAACATCTCTAGGACAACCAGGGTTACTAGGGCAATTACAAGTACCGTTAAGACTGAAGAGGCCCACTGGTGAACCTCTATAACATGCCCAAACTACTACATGGTGATGAAAAATAAAGTGTACCTTGTAAGCAAATAAATAAATCCATATTTACAGAAGTCATGGTCAAGCAAACAGTGGGTTGGGCTTTAGTGGAAACAAGCTCTTTAGTTAAGTAGTTGGTGTTTTTTTCAAAAAATATTGGGGGGGGGGGAGAAATATGTAAGGGCTCTTCGTATTATACTTGTACAGTACAAAAAAAAAGCATTACACTGTCAAAAGGATAAGGCCAATGGATGAAACGGCCAGAAATGGTGTATATGCCTCAAACCCACACCTGTTTTATTGAGCATAAAAATGATAACTAAATTGCGGTGTTTTTATTGTCCTTCTTTTGGTAGATTAGCGTGATAAGTTGAAATTAATGCCGTTTATTGACTGGCCAGTTGCATGTAATGTCTTCCGTATAACGTATTATCCATGTACACGTGATATTGATGATGTTACATGTACACGTATTTGCCATGGACTAGAAACGTTGTTTTGAAGCATGAACACGTGCTTCAAAGGTGATGTTTTTTCCGTATCGGAAATTTGTGCAAACGTCATACATATTGATTGGTTCGCCAAACGACCAGGCGTTTGGGCTGAATTGGAGGAACTTGCGCATTTCCTATTTGTCTAACTGATAATCGTTTTGAATTCTGCCCACTCCTCTATACATCAAAATACTTCATGTTCGCATTTAGAGAGCAAAGGGAAAAATCGATAAATAGATTTTATAATGTTGGATTACAATTATGGCACCTGAATGACATGGTCCAACCTCATGTACAACTAAAAGCACTGCGTGTCTAACAAGTTTTTTAAACAAGAAAATGTATCCAAACTTTGTCAGAAACTATTCTCATCAGATATTCAACTTTTGTTATCACGAGATAAAATGTGCATGACTACGTAGAATTCTGTCATCTCGTTGAATTATGTAATTTAATAAGACATGGGAAATTGTTATTTTCATTAAACTTTAAACTGCTCAAGTTGATCTTATCCAAGATCTTGTAGTTGCTCCTGCATTTAAGAATTTTATATTAAATTTACCTCATGAAAACATTCACGACAATGATAACTTAGTACATTGAAAAATACATTGCGTTCCTCTTTAAGACTAAGACATTTTCTAAACCGCAATTACAGAGAAACCAATTTCACGAAAATCAGTTTAACACCAGCCCCCAAAATCTGCAATCATCCATCATTCGTGACTTGTCGCGATTTTCCAATCTTATAGAAAAACCAATTTCCCTACAAACAGTGCTGATTTCATCGCCAAGCCAAAGAAGAGGGTAAAGTCATTTTTTTATCAATTTCTGTGTGTCCCATATAAACATTTTGAAAAATGTAAAATGAAAACCTCATAAAAAGCATCCCGTACGTAGGCAATCACAACAAGCTCGGTAGCCATACTAGGAAGCTTAAGATGAGATTACGTGTACAGTAGCTGCATAAATGAGAAAAGGAACCCCCACGCGTGTCCCACATCCAAGCTCGGATATTTGAATTTCAACATCAGACATTAATCCAAAAGTTCAACCACACCCATTGTCATCAAAAACCACTATGTGCACAATCCAGAATTAAATATGCATTGGAAAAAAAAAGCGTCAGATATGAAAGGAGGGAAAGAATAATCACCTGGAACCAGGATCATCGTTTAGAAAATGAAGTGTTTTTAATTAAGAAAGTTCGGGCTTAAATGCCTAGGGAGCATATCGACCTAGATTAAATCATAGAAATTAATACAATAGATGCGTAGAGGCCCGTGAAAGGGGTGGAGCCCAGAAAAATTAGCACCTTTCTACCAGTTCCAATTCTCGAAAACTTGCAATAATTACAAATTATAGTCCTTGGTATGGCAGGCAACTTAGCGGAATGGGGTTGCATCGTAGGTGTCCTAGTCCCTACTTGGTGGGATTAGAAAGCTGCCTGGAAAAATGGCATCAAACGTGGTTTACGACGCAAAATCGCGACTATAATTTTCTCCATCTCCGAACGTATGTTGTGGGGGTTACACCCTTCTGGGGATACACACGCAGCGTATTAATATGCCATAAAATCGAGTGCGTTTAATGAGCTTCTTGGCATGTTCATTGTGCTTGCATGCCTCAGAGAATTATGTTGACTCATTTGAGCAAAAATTACCGACTATAATTATACATGTTCGAGGTCTCGCTCGAATAAGGAATTAAAGCTAATAAGTGCATTCGAGCATTTCGCACGATGTTAAAACACCCTTTCAAAAAAATCAGTAAAAAAAAGACTTTTCGAAAAACTCTCGGTCAAATGTTCGCTGACTGCACGGACACCGTATACAACTAATTGTAAGACGAAAATAATGGATACCGCAAATGGAAAAATGCCAACAACAACAAAAAAAAACTAGGTTTTCCTATATAAAAATGCGTGTGCGCATACCTACAATTTATCTTAGTACTACTACATATGTATACTACTTTTTTGCAAGCTCGAAAGATTTCAAACCGGTAACATAATCTGGTTAAATATCGTGATAATATAACAATAGGTTTATTTGCCTCAAACTTTTGGAAGTTAGAGGGCCTCCAACTGTCTTTATTTGGGTTACATCTTTAGATATTTTACCATAATAGAAGCAAACCTGAGCGCGAGTTTAGAAATTTTAACAATAATAAACCCATTGCGTGTTGGCATAAATGGCATTTTATGAAAAATGACTGAAAATGCGGTTCCCCTCGTTGATAACTTAAAAGACCATGGCCCCTAGAATAGAATTCTCCTCAAAAGATGGCAGCACGAGATAGCTTTTACAGCGTTACGGCACGTAAACCCGCGACCCTGAGTACAAATGCAAACTACTGGGAATTGAATTGGAATAAAATTTATTCAAACGTCTATTGATTCGTAGATGAAATCGATAGTTCAGGAATTGCTCTACATTTTTAGAAATTTGTTAGGCGCCATGCGCGGTACATCCGAGTGACTCCACTCGCACATTAACCATGGAAGAAATTCCACTTACGCTAAATAACGCAAAATCCACAACTAAAATGCACATTCATAAGTGAAAAAAAGGAATTTTCATGATATTTGTGAGTTCATCCTAATAAATTCATTCGAGGATTTCTAGTGTAATTTGACTGAATGCATTTTCTTGAAATACCGTGCAAGCGTTTGGAGGAATATTAATTCATGCGAAAATTATGATTGACGCATGTGGAATTGGGGAATAGATCTAATTAAAACGTCAATCCATGTGAAAAATAACTAAGTTTGGGATTACATTTCATGTACGAAAAATGTTTGCTAGCTAACTGAGAAGATGCAATGTTTACATACATTCACAAAGCCACCATAGCTCGAACTAACTTGACAATCTACTAATGTTATTGCAAACAATTTGAAACAGAAGAGCTCAAAAGAACTGATTGAGAAATGATATGCCAAAAAAAAACCATTCTAAAAATCTTAATTAAATAGGTAAACCTGAGATGCACCGTATTCAAAACGCATCAAAATTTAATATCTGATGAATTCCATAGATGACAAAATTATTAAGTGAGATGATTCTTAGATACATGATCAAATCATAGTTCCAACACAAATAGTATTCTATCACTCATTCTCTAAAAATGCGACCTTAGCAGCAGCCCAGCAGTTTGCACTAACGGTTTAGTTAAACTTCGATCTGTTCACAAATGAAGAATCTTGGTCATAAACTCTGACAACTTGAGTATATATATATATTCAATGTGTTCAACATTTCATGTATTTTATCGATAAATAAAAGTTTATTACTAAGCGACTTGCCATTAAATGAAATATGTGACAAGCATAATACTTTTTGGACAAGAAAATGAAAGTAATGATAGTGAAGGTTGTAAACATCAGTCGCCCAATAGTAACTGTCATGACGTTTAAGTTTCACATAAATTTAAAATAAGCTTTATTTTAATCGGAAACTTGATATTTCGTATATTATGTGTCGTTACTGCGTTTCGAATAAAGTAAAAACATTCTTAATGCTCGCCATTTCAAAAAGAAATAATTTCGCACTGGCATAAATATGGATTACTGACTGGACCAATCATTGCGTTCATTTCTGCAGTTTTTAAACACTAAGTGAAACCTCAATAGAATGTAATGTCATGTATTTCGCAGTTTCCTGCTAAAATACGTCTTCTTGATTAACATTGCATTCCGTATCGATATAACATTTTGTGTTAAGGGTACTGTATAATAGTTTGCAATGAGTTGTTAGGTAGACCATATCTCAAGACCAATAAAAATGTATTGTTTTACTGCTGCATAAGAAAAACTCCCTCACTGGGTCCAATATGATCTCAACAAAACAAGGATCATGAAACATTTATCGCTGGCAAGAGAATTTAATTAAAAGATTTTCGATCTGTCTAGAAACTGCTCAGATGTTGATCAAATTTATTGCAACCTAAAAGTTGTCTAAACAATGTAATAAACATGTATATCACGTGTGAATTGGTGATATGAGTGGTTAAACTGGTGGACTGACTAACGTACAATGAAGCAGTCCAACCAATTGCACAGGAACAAGATGACCAGAAATGACCATCAGAGAATCAATCATCAATCAAAAGAAAACTGAAAAATTGAGGCATGTCTTACCTGTTTTTTTATCACAATTCTTAATACGGTTAAGAATAAAACAGTGAAATAAACCGTTTGGAAACATCGTCGAATTTGATAATTTGATCTTAATTTACAAACGTTACACCACAAAAATCAACACTTCACAAGTTATAAATTTCACCAACCATGAAAGAAGTTCAATGTTAAGTGTTGAGTTTAACCTCGAGTTTTCCATACCTCAAATCGCTGTAAATTATCATGTTCAGATGACAGCTTACAGTTAAAAACGTGTGCCTCACCCTGTTTACATAACTATGACATCTGGGATGGTATTTAGTAAATACAGTTTGACTGGTTGCTTCACAGGCCTATGTACCAACTCGGCACTATGATAAAAATAGATCCGGCGAAAATTATGGATACAGTTGTTGATTAAATGACATCCGCTACAAGGTCGTGCCTATGGAGCCTTCCTCAATTTCCACGCAAAATATCCATTAATGTTGTTACCATAGTGACATCATTGGATTCCTTATCCCAGTGGCACTGTGCAAAAACGCGTATATGGAACAGGTAGATCAAGCGCCACACAACGCCAGGAGGGGATTACATAAAGCCTCCATGGCGTGCAGTATTGCATTTTTACACCCTAGTAATCCCCACATGAATAATATGCGAAATTAGGCTTGATTGGGACCTTTGCCTGCTAAAACGCGAGCCTAAATGTCGACACCCAAAAAAGTACAAGTTCTGAGGCAGACACGACATGAAATTATGACTAGAGCAGTTACATTCGCAATTGTCCGGGGATTAAACCAATCTAAGTAAGTTGTTAATGGGGATGACAAGTAGGGCAACTCATTTTCTTGCGTGAGCCTTTCTTTAAGGAAAGCATCAGAGGAATTTAAATTTCTAAAAGGAATGTCACTTTTTGGAGTGGCAAACGCACTTCACTCCAAGCATCAGTTGACACCAGCATAATGAGGTTTTGCAGAAACGAAAACCGCATATGACAACCGAACGTTTGCGGCTCAGAATAATTCTCAATTCCAGGGGCGAACAGGGGCGCTACAAATTGAGGAAAAGAGTGCAACAAGAATATTTCCTGGACAGCCACATCTGATAACATGCAAGTCACTCGTGCTTTCACAGCACGTGAAAATCCCTTATCACGATATTTCCACCTGTTTGCATGCTTGAAAGATATGCTAAGCAGGTTGTCTACATAAAAAAAACGAGGATGAGTGACATCTCCCTTCACTTTCATTTCATTTCCTTATTGTTCACGCACATCTATGTTTCATTCTCTAAGTTACAGAAAATTTTCATC
>JAQGAE010000179.1:0-49253 GCA_034696685.1 Julus scandinavius | reverse complement strand
CTCCGAGGGGTAAAGTGAGACACTTCATGCATTAGACAAAATTATTTTTAAAAAAAACCCTATAGTAAGTTGCAAATTAAATACGTATACTCAAATATCACTAGGGTATGTAATGATGATTGGACTATGTTTATATGTATCTAATAAATCATGCACGTAGATCAGAACTTCGTATTGCCTATGGACTTAAAACCGACCTCATGACTAAGTTCGATTTTAATAAGAAACTTCTATACTTTCGATTTCCTCGAATTAGAAGTTAGGCTCGTAATTAATTCATTTGGGTTTTAATAGCAAACACCTCGGGTTAGAGGTTGATGGCTAGGTACCTGATGAAATTTTGAGAAAATATTTGCTTTAGCTGACTACGTGCTACGTTACAGCGCCCCTAGGGCCCCGGACCGTAATGAAATCCAAGTCGAATTGCGTTTGGTAGTGTTAACACGACACGTTTTGAAGCTCTTTATTGGATCGATCGACGAGGTCAGCAGGGGATGTTTT
The DNA here is from genome assembly GCA_034696685.1 of Julus scandinavius. Lineage (NCBI taxonomy): Eukaryota > Metazoa > Arthropoda > Diplopoda > Julida > Julidae > Julus > Julus scandinavius. The sequence continues at coordinate 48,752 of JAQGAE010000179.1, read as the reverse complement.
TGACTGGATTTCGGTACATGCTATAGATATAGTCAACACATTTCGCATTATATGCGCAATTGGGTTGGCTTTTTACTATTCAAATCCCTCGCCATTCTCTCCCCATATCGTTCGTTTCGAGAGCGAGAGAGAGAGGGGGCCGGGGCTTTTGCTAATGGTTCAGACGAGGCCTAATGCCAGCCCCTTGCATCCCCCGTCATTATTGCACTTCCCTTCTTTTATGCCGTTCTGCTCTGCAAATGCAAGAGCGCGCATTGAAAACTAAGCTCGTACATTACGTTTATGCCCCTTTCCCAGTGGTTGCGTGCTTGGGGGGAGAAAATGCGGTTCGGAATCAGCGCCCCCTCCGGGCGAAGCGTGTCTCCCAAATGTAGTTCTGGGTTTTGTACCCGGTTGTCCGGGGCCTAACTACCCTGGGCCGTTGGAGCGTGGCTATATTAGCCGTTTGTTGTTGGTCCCCTGGAACCATAATGGCGGCCATCAATAGCGTGTAGCCATTCCTCATTGCGAAGGTTTTGTAGAACGTTCCCAATGCTACAACTGCTTTTTTTTGGTTTTCAGATGTAGTACGATTGCTACACTCCTGTAACGCAATATATATGCGGAAGACGTCGTAAAAAAATGAACCAGTATTGTGAAAAATAGGCTTGGGGCTGAAAACTCAAATCCGGCGCTTCAGTCCCATAAGTATATTACACTCAAGTAATAACAGCAAACCCAGTAAAAATGATTGTGCGGCTTTAGTACTGACTTCAGGGTGTTCAGAAGCCTTGAAAATCTGGAATTATGCTTGAAAGTTGTGTTAAACACAAGTTTATGCTTGAATTTCCTGCTTTGCTCTTTTATAAAAAAGAAAATTGGCTTTTTGGAGAAAAATATTGCGACAATTGGACGTGGAAAGTGTCCTTAAAAATGTAAGGGATGATCCGTGGAAATCCTGAAATATGCTTGAATTTTTTTGCTAGCAAATTTACTGGACACCCTGACACTGCTAGTTATAAACATGTTCAATATACCATGGTTAAAGAATTAACGTAGCAGTTATGAAAAGAGGGTGATAATGTGGCTAGTCCTGTGTCATAACATAGGGCGAAATGTACCCGAAATATTGCCCTTCCGCTATCACGTGTCTTCCTGTTTCTTTCTAAACGTTTAGTTACATTATAACTTTGACGTCATTGTTTTCGGTAGTTGCATTAGGGTGCAAGTTCACCAGCGGTTGTGTAACGGCTAACGGCTGTGAATCTGCTTACGCGCTGGGGTAACTGCATGCTTACACTTTTTTCGAAAAATTGAAGACTTATACGTTAGCAACATTTGTGGCACAACAGTCTGTTCTTTTTTTCAATAATTACTTTCTCTTGCACTTTTAAACCTTTCACACTTATATTTTTACTGTTGTAATAAAAATATATTAGCAGAAAAAGTCAACAAATTCATCAGAAGTAATGAAACGGTGAAGATGGGTGGAGATTTTTTTGTGCATTTTTAGTAACTTTTCATCTTTTTATCAGTTGCTAATAATGAACAAATTTGAGCAACGAAACCGTATTTTAGGAAACTTGTCTATATTTGAGTTCAGGCTGCTTTTGCTAAAAAAAAGTACTGGTTTCGTACCACATCTGCTCGTTTCGAAATTCAACCCTTCAATGATGTCCAATATGGATTCTACACAATATCCCTCCTAACTGCGTTAACATTCGCTATTCACTCGGTTGCATTCTCAGTTTTTAATGCATAGTGAGTATACAAATAGGCTTGCATAAATAACGATAAAAGTTGCAAAACATGACAATAATTTTCGTTTGACAAAGCAACTACTGCTCTGAAAGTAAAAAATAAAAATGTCTAACATCTAAGCTATCTTCGTTACTTATGCCACATTGAGTTTGATGTAGAATTTCATTCTTTTGTGTAAAATGAATCGCTGAACTGAAACACAGAATGGATCGCAATTACCGTGCCTTAATGGATGAAAAAACGTGCTCATCTCTTTTGTCTTTGATATTTACGCTGCGTTTAATGCACGTTTTGTCATGGTTACGCTAATATTTAATCGTTTTCAAAAGAAGCTTAAGTGCGTTTTTTTTTTTTTTTGTGTAGCTTTGACACTGAATTAACCAGTTGCTAGTTTGAACCTGCGTATTTATAACTGCTAAGATACTTTATTTTACTACATTGAACATTAATGACCGTTTTACTTGACTGCATGAATTGCTTCCGATAGTTAAAACAAACGATGCTCGTGATCGCAGTGAGACAGTTCAGTTAAAAAATTCATTATGGGAATTCTAAATTTAAGCTTGTTTATTTTTTTTTTGCCTTCAGGTTGGCCACAAACTGCGTAACTAAATATGTTGTTTTATAATCAAAGTAAATCCAATTTTGCACACTAATAGGCGACGAACGTTCGAACAAAACAGTTATTTCAATTTGTACTTAAAGTGCCCTCCATTGCAGTATGAAAACATTTGAATTACCAGGTGGTTTAAGCATTTTTACAAAAAAAATATTCATGAAAACCGATTTGGAGAGAATTTATGCAAATGTGTATGTGCTCTTAATTATACGTAAAGCCGGCTCTCCACCAAGACGTACATGTACGTATTTACACACATATGCAAAAAAGTTTGCCCTCCGGGGTTGTTTCAGCCGCCATTTTGTAAATATATGTAAATATCAAAATTGTGCACCTATCAAATGTGTTTAATAGCTGTACAATTTTGATATTTACAAAATGGCGGCTGAAACAAACCCGGAGGGCAAACTTTTTTGCAATGTTTGTAAAAACGTGTTTATACGTACATGTACGCACGTCTTGGTTTAGAGCCGGCTTAACAAGCAGCTAATGTTCATGACCTCGCCGATTCGGTTTTCAGCTAGGTTGAAATCAATTTTGTTACCACAGCTAATGATTCAGAAATGTTTTGTTGGCGTTTGAGTAGAAGTTTTCAGCTGTTTCAATTTTGCTGCAACTATTGCAACCAAGTCGAGCAATTCTGGGTTTTGTGTTATTGAAGGCATACACATCTTGGTTGAAAATTAAAGTGCCCTGAGGTGACAGATTGTAAGCTACGAACTAGGGTTTATCAGAGTTCATAACAATATTTGGAGAAATTGAAAAAATGTATGCACTATAGCCGATTTTCCTCTCAGCAAGTTAATAAATTCTGTATTCATAAAGCAGATCAGAACATCTGTGCCTCATCATCCTACCGCCCTATCAGTATGTTGACTTGATATGTGCATTCATTGGTTTGCAGTGTTCGTGGATTTACAATCGGTATTGATAAGCATCCTTTCCTTCATCGTGATCTAAGTCGGCACTCACAAAATATTTTCAATTTTTACATGATGCCAAAGAACTCGGATGAAGTAGAAGTTTTTGCATGGCATTTGACTACAGATGCGTTGGGTGGCGCCAAAACGTAGGCTACAGATAAGGATAAGACTAACCTCTATAATACCTTCTGTTTGGTATTTGCATACATTTAGGAGGTGCAATGTTGTAAGGGCATGATGGGGCAGCAATAGATTTCACCGCAGACTGGATTTCATGCTTGGCTTTCAATCCTCAAGAGAACTTTTATGGATTTTTTGGATTCCTTTTTGAACGTACGTTAAACGAAAATTTAAAGACCTGTAATTGCCTTTGGGAAATGTGCTTTGGGCATCATGTTGCATCCCCAATCGTCAGTTTAGCATGCGAAATTAACCGCAAATTGCATTTGGTTATTAACTTAGTCCTGTAGGGAGAGAGCAAACATGTTGACGTTTAAAAAACAAGATATGGGATACAAATAATAAGCAAACCTCGTTTTGACCCGATTTGAAGGTTTTTTTGTTTTTTTCCCCATTGCTGTCTTTTGATTAAGTGAATTATGCATAGGTGTCAGGGCTCATGTTAATTGCCTCGCTTGTTGAATGGATAATACTCACGAAGCTTTGAAAATTACATTAATTCATTCGCCCTTGCCATATACGATAAATGAAACCGCAGCGGGTGTTCTAACGTCGTGGATTATTAATTAAGATTGGTAAGGCGAGATTATCCTCTTGTAATTATTAATCCATTTATCAAGAGCTTCTTATACTATGCAGATTATGAATGCATAATGAAATTCTATGACCGTTACTTAAAACAAGTAATTTGAATACTGTGCATATAATCAAGAGGTTTTCTTTGTATCTTGTCTTTAAGCGACAATCAGTGACATCTGTGGATCCAAAAATTCATGGCATTAGCGAGGAAAATTTCATTTGATCCCATTCTGGAGATCGTAAATTCAACCCCCATTATTGATCTTTGAGCCTCGGAAATTGTAGGCCCTTTTAAAGTTTTCTGTACATTTCAGACTTTATATGCGTATTTTGCAAAGCTTCTAGCTACTAAACTGGCAACAACTGGTTGCGTGATAAAAATGTTGAAAAATGTCTGTGAATAAAGCTAACAAATATTTGTAGCCGAGACCTCGGACTTGTAATACGCAATGTCCGTTTTAGAAGTTCTATTTAAGAAATGTAGAAAATCGAAGAAAATGGATCATTACAAATTAGACAAAGGCACAATAGATGCTGTAGTAAGTTTTTTTCAATAATACAAGTGTCCATTTTCAGCGATTTTCTAGGTTTGGAATGATTGTGATATGTTTTTCAATTCTGTATCACTTACCATCTTCCATACTGTACTTTCAAAGCATTGCTAATTAAGTTTGCTAACAATAAGTTAAAAATCGCCTTAACCAGAACACAGTTTGTACTTTATATGCTGAATTGGATGTAGTCAAGGAGTGGATTTTATCTTAGCTGAAAACCCATTTGGATCAAATTTGTTCATGTTTGCATTATTACATTGTACATTACTGTGAATGGCGCCTTTTAATACAGTATCTTGAACCGATCAAACTTAGTTTGTTTATAAGGGTGTTGGCATTCAGAGAAAGTTAAACTGTGATAAGACTGATAACTGTATAGTTTACTAACAGGGTTCATTGGATGGAAACCGCCCTGGAACAAACAAACTCTTGTATTTGAATGTCTTTTTTTTCCATCAAATTTGATTCTAAGAAGCAAAATTGATAATAAACCGAGTTTATGTTAACATTTCCTTGCAATAGGGAAGTTTTTCTCTCAATCCTTGTTCTGGATGAGGTCACCTGTTATTTTATTTTTTCTCTAGAAATTCGTTGTAGCGTTTCTATTCTTCCTTCCTTCGTACTTTTGTAATCAGGATACACTTTAATCGTTGGATAAAAATCACGGCATAGATTAAGCGATGCCAACTTTTGGCACATTAATTTGCAAATGGATAAGCTCGATGAAATTGCGTTTCTTCGAGCAATTCCAGACGCATTTAAGCCCAAGTGAGGTGTGAAGAGAGGGTGTTAGATCCTCGAAGATTTCTTTCTGAGAGAATTGTGTGATGCTTTGGCATTTGAAACAACTGAAGTGGAGTATGTCCAAGGGAGTAGAAAGAAGGGGGAACCGTTTTTCTTGTGTTCTGACCCCTAAAGTATTGGGTTTTCGGTTCATGGAGGTGACTTGGGGTTTCACCTAGCACCCATGAAAGGTTTAATTTAGCGTGGTTTCTTTTTGCTCATCGAAATAGCCCACATTAGGCATATTTGTGCGTGTATCACGCGTTATTTCAGCTAATTTTATAGCTGACTTAATCCACATGGTTGACCTTCTACGTTTTTGTTTGTGGTGGTTAGGAAATTGACCCAGGTAATGATACACTGTAGCTAGACACGGTGAAAAATTGCTCGCTCAACTCTATCATCACGATATTCTATGTCTGCATGAAGAACGTTTTGCAATGTGGAACTTGAAATTGGTTTTGCAAACATGAAATGCATCGTAGCATCTGGATGAAATATGCCAACCAATATGCGAAAGGTGACGTCGACTAGCTTTGTGCATTGTCGAAATATTCCATAGCAATTTAGGGCAATAATTTAGGAAATAAATGTATGGTTTTCATTTGTGTTATAAGAGATTAAATAAAAAAAATTTGGGTAGATATGAATAAGGTGCATTGAAGTTGAACAGTCTTACTAAGGACTCAATACAGATAATTTAGAAATACTCACTGTTTTGCAGCTTTTGAAGTCGTCTTTGACAATGGTTTTTAAGCCTTGTTCGTTTTTTGAAAAATAAAGCTTTGTGAAGTTACTTGATGACTAATTGAAATTTTCAACTCAAACGGATGAAGTAGATGAAAACCAAGTTTGATGTGCCTGCCCTTTTTAATTTAATTTCGGAGATAAGAATATTGCTAGTTCGAATATCATATGCAATTAACTAATCGAAATTTGTTATAGGGACTGACAGATTTCGTTTGGCATAATGTCATCTTAATTGAATGCGTTTAATGTGAATCTGTGTATTATTAAAAAAAAATCTATAGTACTTTTCATATGCTCCCAGCAGAGGGTTCGTCTTTTGGAAAATCATCCTAATATTTCCCGCCAATAATAATACGTAAAAAAGCGTTTCCAAGTCTTGCTTAAGAGTTTGTTAGCATTGGCGGGAAAGAATAAGTTATTTTAAAAATGGCTGTCAGATCATTTAAAAAAAAAAAATTCGTTTTAACATTCCTATTCTGGAATCTGCATGACGTTAAGTTAGACATTGGGGAAATTTTGCCAAGTGATAATGACCGCTTTCCTGTGTAATATGACATATGGCGAAGCGTAGTAAGTTTGGGGTGTTGGACGCGGTTTATTTTTAGTCGCACACGGTATAGTACAGAGGGACATTGCTGTTTTTATTGCCAAAAAAAAGAGGCCCTTGCAAAATTAAGATTAAAGTTGAAGGCTACTTACATTTGACTAATTGTGTCTGGTGGTGCCATCTGGCAGTCGTATGATCTTAAAATCTATAGCTAGCTGGCCATACAAAATTGGTGTACTTTTACTCTTTTGAAGTTCAGTTTTTGTTCTTCATTATATTTAATGGCAATGTTGCATGCAAGTCTGACATCAGATGCACTTCGTTGGTTTTTCCTCATTTTCGTGTTTTCTATTTTTTCTGTAAGTCCAGAAGACCAGCCTGAAATCACATTAATTGTGGAATGATGATAGTGTATTTCATGGATTGTTGGCAATATTTTTCATTTCCAAATGATGATTTTGAACTCGTTTTAAGGTTGAAGGGCGGATACTATAGGATAGGTAAAATAACGCTGTTAAAAGTGATTTATTTCATTTCCTGGAAAGTTCATATTCATAATTTTTCCAATTTTGCTAAACTTGGCGTTTCTATTTCCTAGAACTGATATAGCTAAGCCTATATCACCCATCTTAAAAAAAAATGTTTGATACATTTATGACTTTTTTTTTTAATGAGAACGAGGAACTGCGTTCGGATTATGAACTCATAAGTAATCAGCACGTGTTTGTTCCTTTTCCTGTTATGAATATACTATATATAGACTGAGAACACATCCTAATAAAAAATAATATGAATTTCAAAGTATCCTATCATAAAAGGAATTAAGTGGCGTTATAACTTTTGAAGGATTAACGGATTAATATACTGTAATATCGATCTTTATGCGACATTAATTCTTGTCTTCTGCGGTCTTCACTGCAGGCGAAATGTAATTTACAGAATATGTTGAAACAATTACGAATTTTAAAACTACAATGCTAAAGCTGTAGGACGGCTATAGTTTTCTGACAATGATGAGAAAATGCAGGCCTACAATAATTACTCAACAAACATGTTTTATTTTTAATGAAGCTAGTCTTGTATACGGTATTTATTTACGGGTCATTTCCTTTGATAGTACATTAATAAATCATAAGTGTCAGGAACTGGAACACATTGCATGCATGCGGGCCCAGTTTTAAGCCTCATGGAATTTATTGAAGAAAATACTAAATATTTCATGATAAAATATATTTTTTTCAACGGATACTTCTTGTACTTGGCATTTGTTAAAGTTGTTTTTGTGAATAGCAATACATATATCCAGAATGCACTTATGCTATTAAAAACGAAAACTTTGAATTTTAGACAATTGTCAAGAATTTGGATATCTGAAAGAATAAACGGACCATAAAATTGATAATGAAAACGAAATAAATGTGGAGTCAGACTTTGTGATGTTACAAACTGTATCAAGATGACCAGAATGATGTTTACTGTTTAGACTGGTGGAATAATATCCTCTATATTTATTTTTAGGAAATATTCTGCTGTTCGCCTATATTTGATAAAATTTAAGATTGATAGGAAACATGTTGTTAGAAACTTCAGACTCGATTACTGTTCATTATTTTGATATGTGCCAATTCTTGTATTGATTTGCGTTTATATAAATAAAACAAAATTTCACGAAAATGTATTCTCAAAAAATATTCTGTAAGAATTCATCTGTCTTGGAAACATCATGGAAGCCTGCATCTAAAGACTCACAATTTTTTGCTTTTAAATGAAAAGTCTCGTACTAAATCAAAGAAAAATACTATACTTATTTTCTCAAATAAATTCCACTGCACTTGTTTAGGTATTATTTTTAAAATATAAGTTCTTGGAGTTCTAGAAATGTCCATGGCAATGTCATGTCCTTTTTATACGCTGATTATTTGAAAATGTTTTGCTCAATTGATGTTAAAATTAACTTCAATTCAAACCAGATATTGCTTTTGTATACTGTAGCGGAATTTCATTTTTCTATATAAAAAAAAATACTTAGGACATCATCATTGAATGAATAAGAGCTTCCTGTGGGAGTCCTTGCTGAATTTCGATAACTGCTGTTGCTTGACGTCCCCACTTTATTTTCTAATATAGATATATGTGATTCCTATGGGGGTCGTTTCATCATTTTTTTTTCGTACACAATGGCTATAGAGACGAAGAAAAACATCTAAAGGTTTTTTGTTGTTGTTCTCCTGAAATGTGATTTTTGTTGTGCCAGATCAGTTTTGTGCCAGATTAATTCTGATGTCGGTTCGGATTTTGTTTTTGTTTCTGTGGCAGAAAATGCATCCATGAAATGTATGAAATGTAAGCATTTTGGGCATGGCGCAAGATTTTCACCCTTAGCTATCATTTAAGACGCTGAATCTTGGCATTGCAGTTCCATCGTAGAGTCATAAAATGTAGCTGCCCTCCAATGGCACCCTTTTCTGTTTTCTCTTTAGCACCGTCTCGCAAACCATCATAGTTGTCCTTTATAAAAGAATGGCAAATGAAAAACACGAAGCGACGTAGAAAAATCGTATCGATCGCCAGACGCCGCCATCTTGATTCTCGATTGAAGTTCCCTTTATGCATGATCGGCAAAATCATTTGTGTTTTTCTGCGACATAATTCAAAGTTATTACTCGATAAAGCACTGCACTGTGAGGAATAAAATCGATGGAATTATAGAAGCGAAACTTCTTAGCTTTTTCAAAGTCATTCGGTTTTTTTTTATTCAATTGGTAAAATAATAATCTGGGACCTCTGTGTGCGGATGGCTATTTTCTAGAATGGGCATGCTGCGTTTTGACCTATTTTTCCACAAAAAAAACCCGGATAATGTTATGATTCTGCGACTTGATAGGCCAAATCAATATACGCTTATCCCGCAAATTTGTAGTAATGGATGCTACTTCTGCTGTTACTTGCATCTCGTTTTTTTTTTGTGTGTGGTGTTTTTTATCATGCGCGTGGAAAACGAATGTTTTCTTTAGATTTACGGAAACGATGTTTGTTTGGAGGCCCTTGATTCCAGTTACAGTCGAGAAAAGTACAGATAACACTTTCTGCAGATTTATGTCGTGTAAGCATTTTCATTCATATTTAAAGGCTGTATATGTACATTACGTGCTGTAGCTAGCTGTACAAGTGCAGTTATTGAAATATAGATGCGGGAAATGTACAAAAAGACTTTAGGATAAGTTTTGACAGTAATTTTTACATGCACACGCTGTAAAAACGGATTTAATGTTACATCAGATGTAAGCTCTACTACCTTGCAATGGAAACACAACGTTAATAATACATGAAATGCCAAAAATACATGGCTGGGGCTTTTTTTTGTTGTTGTCTGTTCATTGATTATTGGAACATCCCTTGCTTTCAATTTTTTGTTGTTCCTCTAACAACGTGGCAATTGTGGCAACATTTATGAATGTAGGTGTTTGGTTATTAGATGCAATTAATTTTATGAAACTTGGCCGTTTAACTTGTCTTTTCAGCTAGCAAGGTTTGTAACTTGTCACGCCATTGGAAATGAGCCAACCCAGTATATGGAACTGTATCTATAGGATTTCCACAGATGCTCTAATGTGGTTCGACTATATCAATTGCAATAAAATGTCGAATAATCCAGCTGGTGATCATTGACATTGACATTCGCAAACCATGTGCAACAGACACAACACAATTGCAATCAACAACCTATGTATAACGTGGTTCAGTGGGCTTAATTAACACACAAATTAACTACCTTTATTTCGGCTTAGTGAGTGAGGGTAAGACTTTAAAAGTGCACTAAGTTTACAATTGCACACATACTCATAAATATGAAAATAATACATTAAAGCCCAACTTATCATTTCATATCAGGAATTGGGTTATCGTAATTGGCATCGGCGCTTATGCGTTCCAAGAAATTGCATTTAATTCAATTGTTTATCGGATTCTAGTTATGTCTAGTTTCAGACAATGCAAAATTAAAATTACATTGCAATAATAAAAAAGATGCATTCATTTATGTTTTCGAAATTGTGTTTTACATCAAAAACATAACATCATTATTCTTAATTAAATTTAAACTAAACTAGTTATGATGCTGCTAGACATCTTATGCAAGTATGAACACGATATCATCATCCTAGAAGCAATTTAAAATGAAGCAAGGTAAATTAAACAATACAATTAGGCTTATATTGACTTGTATTAACTAAGTTACATAGTTTTTTATTTTGTACGGATGATCGACTTTCCACTGCATTTCTGGAGAAAAATAATAATTAATATTTATACGGCTGCAAGAAAAAAAATAATACGTTTGCAATATTATCTGTTAATTTCAACAAACATGGCGGCATAGTCGTATTAGAAATATGATGATATGCTTTAAATATAAGCAAAAAGGTAGACAAAAAAAATCAACAAAAAATCCTAGCATTATCAATCCGGGCCATAAACTAACCATTAGATTTATATCATATATTTTAATTAAAAGTGCATGCAGTCAGAACCTTGTTTGGCTTCCTGTTGTTCCCAGCTCATGTTTTTTTTTTCTTTTTTTTGTTAGCTCAATTCCACTTTTTGGCTCCCAGAAATTGCGTTTATTGAAGCAGCATTCGTTTCCACCTTTTTTGGTTTTTTTGTACTCTTGGTTATTTTTTTGCTGTACCTGTTATTATTTTGATGCTGTGAATGGCCTTTTACGCAGCAAAGGGACGTTACCCCTCCCCTCCGCAGACAAGTTGCTTTTGAACTGCATCTTTTCTGCAATTAAGCTTCTTACCTTTTTTTTACGTAAAGACATTGAAGAACAATGATTTTTTTTTACCTGCTGGTCTTGAAATTTGGCATGGAAGGGAAGGGGTTGCAAAAACTACCTTCATAAAAACACAAACGGCTTAGGGGCGTTCTTGTGTACACACTTGTTGTTCAAAAGGTCGTTGTTTCTTTGTTCCCTCTCGTGTGCCTCTTGCGCTCCTGTATTCTGTGTGTAAAACCTGAATAAGTTGTGCCCTGCAAATTCAAAATCTCCTTCAACTGTTATCGTGGATTGTCCATTAAAGGGTTTTTCTATGGTGGACTTTAAAAGCATCAATAAATGGAATGTGTGTAGTTCTATCTGCATTGGTCTAAATGGCCATCGACTCAGGAAAATGGTAGAAGGAAAGCACATTTACTCAGTGCTAGTACCCTTTCGTGAAATTACCTTTCATTGTGGATTATTTTGATCATGTTTCTACTATCGTTTGACGAGGTTTTGAATTTCGATGGTAGTTTGAGCAAATGGATTGAAATGTACATGTTTCAAGTACACGACTATTAATTAAGTCTGGTTTGCGTTTGAAACTTTTTTTTCTGTGTTATTGCATTCAGAATTTTTGTATTTTTATGCTCAAAAGTTCAAATAGTTTGTACTAAATGCGGAGTAGTTATTTCGCCCAACAGACAAAATAAATTTGACGTTGAATGTTATGCATATGTAATATCACCGGAATGTTTCATGAAATTGAAACAGGGTTTCGCAAATATGTTTGTGATATGTGGATGCCCACCAGATTTCTGCAACCAAGTTTCATGAAACTTTTGGCCAAAAAAACGTGTTTCCATGAAACATTTCGGTGAGCGCTCAAGAGGCGGTGAAGATCGAAGGAAATCAATGAAACATTGTTGCATGTTTATGGCGCTCCGACCAAGACCTTTATACTTCACCCTGGTATAAGCGTCGTCTACATTTAAGTGCGTAGAGCAAACTTTGACCAGCAAACAGTTTCTTAGGAAAATTACATTTGAACAAACTTCAATACCGAAATATGTTTATGAAACAAGGTTCCAACACTTATTTTGATGAAACTTTATTTCAGTTTCATGAAACATGCAGTGTGTATTAGGTAACACAATACAAATATAGATTAACCATCATTTAATTAGTAAGTAGGTATTAATAAATGTTCCAGGTTTCAGCCATGTTTATTTATTTTGAGATAACATAACATGACATTATAAATGAGCAAATTACTAGTTCGCTAATATGATTAAACATGCAATAGACTTCATCTGTATCCGGCTAAGTAAAAATGAGGGTTATTGGTTTTCCATTTATTAGAACTGTTGTGTAAATTAATATTAATAAAATAAACCTTTCAGTGCAATTGCTTCAGTCTAAATGCATTTGCTAGGTTTAGGATTTAATAATTAAAACGGTCTTTTAAGCCTAAGGAATAATGTATGAAGCAAAGGCTAAAGTGACATGGCATGGTTTTCATGCCTGATGGGATGGGGTATTCGTATGTCCATGGCGATGTTTGAACATTTACTCATCCTTGTAAAAAAAAACGAAAAGTGAAATAAATGTCACATCTGTTATAAGAAACATGTGACAGTTGATTTGATCCCAGGACTTGAAATTTCAGGACGTCGCGTCGCTTGGAAAAAAACCCCATAGGAAATGCCATGAACCATACGTGACATTTTTGCAGAATAGTTTTTTATCGTGGCACATATCACGAACGTCTCATGCTTAAAAAATAGCAAATCATCAAATTTGATACTGTGAAAGAACCGAGAACTTGTTTTCCTTATACATACTGTACAATGCGGGAAAGATTTTAAGATTCATGTTAATGCAGCCAGTTTACGAGTATGAGAAATACATTATTGCAATGTTAAGTGAATTACCGTATTTCATCAATTCTAAGACGCTATCGATTGTAAAACGCACATTAATTTCACCACCATGCACCAACAGAACAAATTCTTAATTCCAAGAAAATATTAATTTTTCGTAATTTCTTGTATAATTTATTTTTTTAATTTGCTATCAACAACAATTAGAAAATACACGAAATGTAGACAATACAGATGAGGATGGTCATTTCTCGTATAATATTTGGATAAATATGAATTGACAAGAATCTATACACCCAACATGGTTGTATGCTGATATACTACGTTTTTTGGTCACATGTATCGAGATGTAAAAGATAATGATGTGTCTCAGTAGCTGGATACATGTATCTGGCATTATCGCCTCGATGGTACAAAGCCTAAAACTAAGTATCCACCAAAAGAAACAGAAACATAAACATACACAAAAAACACTAAAATAATGTTTTCAGCATGTTTTTCCAAACATGTGTGGCAAATTTTGTCAAAAAAGACAACAAAAACACGGGTGTACGCACCTATGACACATTTAAGAAACATTTTTCTCACATTTGGCTGTCTTGAGCTCGTCTTGGCAATTTTTTCTGTGCAGCTGTGGTATGCATCTGGGACTTGAGCTCGGTCTTAAGCTCATGCGATTTGAGCAACTGTGGTATGGGGGTAAAAGACGCCCACGATTCTAAGACGCACCCAATTTTAAGAGATGTTTGTGTGGAGAGGAAATGCGTCTTATGTAATCGATGAAATACGGCAATTGCTTTAATTATAACTTAGTTTTTATTGATTATTCGATTTGAAATGGTTAAATATAAACCATAATTAAGTTAAATTTGCACCAGCTGTTGATAACACATTTTTAGGTTTTTATGGAGCCGCATTATTAGAGTTTTCAAGGGTTGTTTGCTACCCAAGGCACAGATGACGTTGTGAATCGCCCAAAATTACCGGTAAAGCAAAAAAACACCCAAAAAAAAAATATGCTAAAAGTGTAGATGACTCTTGAGCATTTCCCTCCATTTGGTTTCTGCAGGAAACTTTATGGGTCCATGCACCATTAACATTGACATGTTTTAATTGCTTTGGATTGGCAAAATGTGACTGCGGATTTCCTGAGAACTGCCTCGTTTTTTGAAATACGTGCCACTTGGGTACCAACATGCAGGTATAGACAGACAGACATCCTGCCTGCGAACAAAATGGAGGTGTTGTCATTTTTCGCATGTGTGGGTAAAATTGGTTTTTTTGAAGGGAACATGGCGGTTGTTGTTTCGTCATGCGTGGTTCCATGGGAACCCATTTTTTTCTTCTCTCATCCGCCATTGAATTGTTCTCATTTGTTTTGGTTGGTTGTTGATGCATACGAACGCTCACCTTGGCCCTTTCACTTTTCACCGTGCGCATGGTCTTTTAACTTGCTATGCCTTCCTATCTACGATTTGGATTGAAGAAAAAAAATGAACATTTTCCCCAGTTAAGACCCCATCAAAAACTGCCTTGTGTAGCTTTCATTAGTTGCTGCATGGCGTTCGAGGAATGGTACATTGCTGTCGTTGGATGGATCGATGTCTAAATGACAAACAAGATGGCAAACTCTCGAGATAAACCTTCGTTGCTGCAGTTGTGTGCACAGGGCAAGGAAGGAAACATGCAAGAGCAAAAGGAAAAGGACGTAAAACGTTAAAACATAAACGTCTACGCCTACTGGTGTTACAGCTGCTTATAACGATGGTTGTCCATTTGCAATCAGAAATTTACCCCAAGCGCTTCTGGTACGGTTACTTGAACATAAAATCGATCTTATACACCTTGGACCTGAAGTTGGCAAACGAAAACACGTTGGTACTGTTATACAACACTGTTGACTTAATTCGTACAGAGATACAACCATAGTCTTGCTTTAAGCACTATATTATTTCACCAAGTAATGACTGAATCTGGAGGTCTTTTTGATTGGTTGACGATTACAGAGATTATTGGCTGTGGATAAAGTTTGGTGCAGAATTCGATTTGGAAATTTGATGCACCAACATGCTGGTTGTAGGGAAATTTGTTTTTTGGTTGTGGGATATGTAGAGATACCACAACCACTGTAAATCTGTAGTTGAAAATCCATCATACTGTTTAGATATAGGATCTACAGTATTGTCTTGGCCCTCATGGTTTTGTAAATATCGTGTTATTGGCAGGCCTCGTTATTGGATACCAGATAGTCGATGATCAACACCACGTCTTTCCCATGTCTGCATTCAACAGAAATGGTTGTGTGCCAACATTGGTTTGTATTACCATCGTTATGCATGACAAATCTTTGAATGGCAGGCTGGTAGATAAAATATCTTCACGTTTTTTCACATAAAATACTTATAAGCGTTGAGCAAATTACTCATTTTTGTCTGATTTTTAATAATTTCAGTTGCTTTCTGACTATTGAAGTTTAGGCAACTTTGCCATTATAAGTTAAAACGTGCTGATCTTAGTACAAAGCCAAGTGCAGCTGACCCTAATCTAAATACCATTTTATCAAAAACAAAATAAACGTGGTTTTAATTTCAACAAAATCAAAAGCTTATTGTCAAAATTTCATAACATAGTTTTTGTTGAGAAAACTTATGTCTGGAATTCGTGTTAAAAACCATGCAGTAAATGTATTTTTTTAAATTCTCCTGAAAATCCGTCAGACTTTGGAAATATATGGTGGTTGGTCGTGGTAAGTGGTCCTTGAAATATGCTTGAGTTTTTTTTCTAGCAAATTTGCTGGACAAGAATTTATAGCATGTTCCAATTGACTGACCAATAATTTTAAGGAAGTGCTAAAGTAAGTGTAAGCTTTTAAAGTCTGAACATGAATTACAAGAAAATTTATGGTCTGGAAATACTGTAAGTTGAAGATAGAGTTGCCGAAATCCAATTACCATCGTATACCATGGGAATAATTGGATGGAAAACTTTTGTTTTGCACAAATTTGTCTCCATCAGCCGTAATGGACTGTGGTATTGTATCATCCATCCCATTATTGTCCATTAATCCTCCAGAGCCCGTTTTAGAAGGCTGCTCGCTATTAATTTGTTTTGAAATGTTAACAGGTCACTTGCAAGGCCTCACCAAAAGAGTTGGTTAGCAAATTTCCCTTTCGCTGATTTCAGCAAGTGATCTTTAAAGGCCAATTATTGTCGTTTCCTGGTGGACGTTTCATTTGTGCAATTTCATTTCTGTAAATCGAGAGTTTTTCAATGTCAAGGGAATGGCCTAATTTTCAATCATCTCATTGCTGCTGAGGCTGCTGCTATGTTCGCATTACCAATCTGTTGGCCTTTGGTCCAATATCACAAGGCACCCCACCATAACGAGTTTGTAATTTGTGCCTCCGAATTCCCCCCTCAGTGTAATTACCCATTTCCTCACATGCTAATTTATGGGTTTGTCCGTGAGGAACCAAATGATTGTTTTAGGGTACTTGTTGATTAAGGCGATAGGCCTATAAGGGACCAATTGTAGAACGTAGTTCCTATTACATCATTCGAATAATTGTGCTAAAAATAAACCTTGGTCGTGCTTGGATGATGACCTTATTTTTCCACTCGGATAACGTCCACGTGTGACATCATCAGCTTTGAGAGGAAAGAAAAACAACCGAAATGTTGGACATTGATGGTGACTGGTAGGGGGCTTAATAGATAGTCTTGCCAAATTAAAAACAATATAATACTGCAATCGATAAAAGAAGATTTATAAATGTACATGTATGGCTCTATTAAGATAACAGGGAAGCCAGAAGGGTAAAATCTGCCACGGTGCTGTTATCATCATTCATGTTGAGGCTCATTTACTATCGATAGATGTGTTCTTAAAATAGTGTTTCCCTACTAATGTAAATTAAAGTCTCCCAGTATCAATTTCATCTCAGCTTGGCGTCTAGGGGCCATTCAAATAGGACGTCCCCGAAATTCCTTCAAAAATTGACTTCCCCCTAACCCCTGTCCATATGGTGTCCATTTTAGCCAAACCCTCCCCCCTCATAGACGTCCTTAATTTTTTTTAAGTAGGGTGTCCAGGAATTTTTTTGGAACATACAAAAGCCCATCCTATAAATTTCCAAGCGCTACCTCGCTACCAATTCCATGACACTTTTACAGATTTTTCTGATAAACTGGCCTCGAAGGGAAATTCCAGCATAAAATTGGGGTTTAACACAAAGTTTGGCATAATTCCCCACTTTCCGAGATTTTCAAAATTCAAGTACGTTTGGGACTGGGGACAGATTTATGCTGGTGTCAATTTCCCCTTTCACTGATCTTTAAAACTTAATTAAACAGAAAATCCATGAACTGAAAAGTTGCATCATTAGCGGACGTCCACAATGGCTGCCCCTGTCCACATGCCAGCAGAACAACACCATCTATCCCCTCCTCTTGAGGACGTCCTTTTTGAATGGACCATCAACGATTTTTGTATGTTTCTTTGTTTATCATTCATGGAGATTCTGGTGCCAAATATGCAAGTTTGTTCAACAACGTGGATCCATGAGGAAATGGAAATACTGTTTGAAAGATGCCATATTTGATTGACCCCTTCTATGATTTTGGACTGGCTTTGGGACTATGTCAGTTCTGCTTTAATCTTGCCCTGCATTGCATTGCCGCTGTGAAATGCCTTGGCAGTAAATTGTTATCATCAAAGGAATTGCCTGCCATGATCTGTTGTGTCAGTATTGGGAATGAGGGGAGGCAGTAGTGAAACTATAATAATATTGCCCTCCTTTTACGTCGAATTTTCTTTACTTGGCTTTCGATATCGATTCTTTAATTGAAATAATGCATAAATGTTAAAGATGTTGAACGATGGCAAGTGGTTTATGCAGTTAAGTTTTCTGCAAGCAGCAGTAAGCTTTATAATAATTGAAGTTCTGTTTTTAGCAAGCTATATTTTTCTCGAAATTATCCAATGAGAGGAGGCTCGGAAACATTTCTGAAAGATTACAAAAGATAGAATGAGTTTTTTGGGGGTTTCATTTTTAATAATATTTGAAAAGAAATATGTAAGTTGATGGATGTAATTCCCGCTGCGTCTGTTGATACATTCTGTAGTCATAGCATTCTGAGGATTTTATCAAAAGCAATTGTCTTTTTTTGGGGGGGATGTGATGAGGGAGTATTCTGAAGATGTAATGTTTTGTGGCTTCTATTGGTTCCAATGTAAAATGAAATAATTAATGTTTTAAAAGCGGTTTCTTCCTGACTTATTTCCATAACTAAAAATTCTATTCATTGGTTGGGATGAAAGGTAAGGAACATTAGCAATACATTAGTTGTGCAATTTATGATGCCATCATGCCTACAGGAGTCTATGTTCCTGAATTCATAAATAATTTATAGGTGGTTGAAGTGAAAAATCGGAACTGGCCGGATTGTTAAACCCCGTTTGGACTTGACAGCTGCAAGTATTATGAATCGAGAATTTATTAGTAGCAATTGCAAATATGTAACTTCACATCTGTGGCAGTATATGAAACCTGATAGCATTATAAATCAAGAAAACGTAATATTTCAAGTCGTATATTGCGTTTCTTTAATTTATTTGAGAATTCAGCAGGCTGTATGAACTGCGAATTCGAGGCGTTGAACAAATATCAAGCCATAATGGTATAAGAAACTTCTTTTATGCTTTCCTATCATTCCAGTTTTCATTTCCTTTTGCCTATTTAAGTAATTGATAGATGAATAAAAGTAATTGTCTGCGTTTAGGGCCTTCGGAAAATTCTCTTTGGTTATATTTCTTGAGTATACAATGACATCTGATCCATTATCATGGATGGTAGAATGCTATAATAATCAATGTTTTTGAACATCTAATGGTAATTCATATAGCGTTAGAACTGGTATGATCCTTAATTATAATATCCAAACAAAAAGAATGTTTTGTTATGGATCTTATAAGAGATTCTATCCATAAATATGAACATGCTGCATAACATCCATTAGATGAGCATAAACTTGAACATTGAACATCCATTAGAGGAACATAAACGTGAACGTTAAGATCCATCCTGGTGGGTAATAACATAAAATGTATTGTACATAAAACTATGGACGTATGCATGCAGCCCTTATCGGGTATTCTGAAAAATGCCCTAGATACCCATCGTGGTGCAATTTCAAAATGCCATTTTAAAACCATGATGCAAGAGGCGGCCATTGAATTGTGACATCAACTTGCAACAAGGTAACATTAGTCCATTCTGGTTAATCCCTTGATTCTTCTTTAATTCCAATGTTCATTTTTCACAAAGGACACTTGGTATATGTGATACTAGACGTCTCAGAATTATATGGCTCTTCTGTAGCCTGTCATTACCGAGAATATTAGTAATGTTTCTCTGGGGATGTGTTTAAAGCTCTTTCTCTGTTATGCAACATAAAAAAAATATTGATCGATACCTGTATCCTTCAGTTATTTTACTTTCATAGTTACTTAATACGAGCGATTTATTTCATTATAGCTGCATTAAATGATCATGGAGAAATTTTCATTGTTGACGAATTTGACTTCATATGGTAATGACTATGAATAATACAAAAACTGTGGCATTTGTTTGCCTGCGTTCTCTTTAACAAGTCTGGCTATATAGCATGCTGCAATGTTATTAACGGCAACCATTGTCATGGTAACCCGCCGATAATGACTCGTTCATTTTGGGTCTAACGGGTTATATGGATGTGACCATAAGAGTACATTTATAGTAGCGAGTTTATTACCCAGTCTGAAGGCAATCAAAATGCATGTACATACCATTATGCAACGCCAACAGCTGCAGCGTTTTGGTTTCTGATGTTATAATGTAGGCTTAGTGACATATTTCATCTGATTAATCCCAAACCGGATGGAAAAATCTCTTGTCAGCTCCCATTTTGCTAAAAAGGGGAGTGCATTTTTTTGGGTTTTTTTGTTGTCAGATTTCAGGGCCCATGCGAGGCTTAAAGCTTTGTGCTAATTGCGTGCAAACATCCATGCAGTTTTTTGTTGTTATTGCAATGAAAACTGGACTCATAAACCCGAGTTGATTTGAATCTTGCTTTAATGTGAAAGAGGATAATTATATTTGCCTGGCAACTCGCATGTGCTAACTCACTATGCAGCCTTGAACTGGCTAGGCCCTTGTTTACTCACTGAAAATCAATCCTTTTGTGCCTGGAGTTAACCATTGATCTTTGGAGATAAAGCTCTTGAAGTCTCCGTCAAAGGTGATTAAGAGGTGCGTTTTGTAATCATAAAAAGTCCAAGAAAGTGTATTAGATTTTCGTGTGTGCCAATGATAGCTTCCAAAAACTGCATTAGATTTTTGTGTGTGCCAATGATAGAGCATCCAAAAACTGCCATTCCATCATTCTGTCAATAGATCTCTAAGAAATAAAACAATTTCTAGTAATCTGTACTCGTGTACTGCATACAAAACAGACCCCTGTTGTGGTTGGTTGTACTTAAAAAATCGATATGTGCAATATGATAGCATACTTCCCATGAATATGTGCTAAGATAAAAGTGCAAGTTGTTGTTGGATTCTTAAGTCTGGGAACCATCCAACATTTTGGAGAGCCTCATTGCTGATATTCCTGATTGTCTGGATGGTATCACATGATACCTTCCCAGCTGTATTTAAGCCCAGATTTTTGTTACAATGGGACAGTTTTTGAAATTTGCAAGCTACCAAGCTGCATTTGAAATTACTTGTAATTGACTAAGATGTCAAAAATTCTACATTTAATAGACATAATTCTGCTAAGTTGAAATCTTTCGTCAATTACATGTACACAATTTTATAAGAATATCGCATGGATTGCAAATTTAGACATTTTTTTGCTGAAATAATATGACCTGCAATTGTCTTATCCATTGCTAGACTCGTATGCTGTACCCGCTGCCTTCAGGAGTCATTGTGCAAATATTATTTGAGCCAAGTTTTCCTTCATTGTAAATAGTACACGTATGTTTTGGCTGCCAAGATTTTCTTTAGCTTTATTCATGACTTGGAATATGCTTTTCGCTTTCAGACCCTTTATGCAAAAATGTTTTTCGCTGCAACGTTTGACTGAGAGCAAATGCTTTTTAACTTGCATGATTTTGCTCGATTTTATTCATGACTTTAGTATACTTCTTTTACCTTCAAGATTTTGCTCATTTATAATTCAAATCACTGGTTTATCTCCGCATGAATTCTGCGTACGAAGGATTTTCTAAAACAGCTTATTTCGGCTAATTTGCTTTTTAGATTTTCAAACATCCCTTTTTTGACATGGCTAAATTTGAGGAAATGCGTGTAGTAAAGCACGATGTAAAAGATGCGCGCCATGCAGACTCTTCTCGCCTTAAAGTGGTTAGTTCGTTTCGCATGACGACCATCTGGGTTGCTTTTGCAATGGAAAACATGATCTATGTACTTTATCTATATTTAGATTTCGTAAAGTGTGGCGTAAGTTCTTTTCCCTGAATTTTCTCATGACGACATGTTTTCATTGGAAGTCGAAAAGCAATTCATGGAAGAGATTGAATTCGTGAATCTTTACCAATTTTCCACGTTATTTTCTCTCAACTTTATTATATCCCATTACATTTCACGGATCATGTTCGTACTTAAAAAACACATTGTTGTGGACATGAGCTGATAGATGTTGCCTACATGTAATTCAATTTTTAAAAAACCCCATAGAGCTATGGAAAGCCATGAAAACTGCGTCCATTTACTCGAAATTAAGAGTTGTTTTCACTTTTGCCATTCTTCCTAAAGTGCCCTCTGGCTCGTTTTATAGATTTATGCCCGAGGGTAAAAAATATTAAAGAAATTGAACAACAAGATAATCAAATTGATTTTACGTTGGTTTCTACACGACAAAATCCTCGTGTTTTTCTAGTTCAGTCTACAGTATGTCTACTGTGGGATCAATGAAACTTGATTTCCCCCCTCCCCCTAACAATACTTTTTATATGGTACATTTATAGAGTTAATGGTCCTGGAACTTGTAAGTTTGTAAAGAAGGGTAAGGAAAAACCATGTTCACATACTGCATGGTATAGTTTGTATTTCCATGTGTGTCATGTTGATGTTAATTAATCAAAGAGATATTTCTCACGCTTGTAGGAAGTGATATAATTAATTTACTACAACACGTTTAATCCACTGAATAAGTAATCTTATAAGACTTTGACAGGGGAGCTAATTTGTCAACTGGTGGCGCTGTTTAGCATTAAACTGCATTATATACAATTTACATATTAATGCGGTACTTAATTCTGACTTCTATACTGGAATTTCATGCTGATATCATTAAGTATTTAAAACTTGCATGGTAGTAAAATCCAGGAAGATTGGTTTCTTTATGAATGTAAAATTGATGCAGGAAAAGTAGCCCAAGTTGTTAATGAAGAAGACGTTTTTCAATTAATAAAAACAATGAACATTTGCTTAATTGCATGTTTGCATGCCATTGTCGTGGTTATGAATGATGTTTTTTATGTATGATTTGACTTGGGTATTCCTATTAATTAAATACATAAGCACACTTCTATATGTGGCAAACGTGGCTCCTCATTTTTATCTAATTATTTTAGCAAGTACACAGGACAATGTACGTATTTCCTTCTAATATTTCCAAATGAGGCTACAAGAAATCCTCTAGAGATGTCACGATTTCCTGTTATGAATTTTCCCTATTTTCGCACGCAAATTAACGACTGACTTTTTACGCATTTCTGCGTAGGCTAGTTCAAATGTGCAGCAACTTTGGGGTCAAACACCACTTGTTGTGAATTTCCTGATTCACAGAAATTTTAATTTTTGAAATGGTAGATATTTACAATTTTTATTGCCTTTGTTATTAACTTTATTATAGCGTTACTTATGAAGCCGTGCAGACTATGAGTTTCAGTCCCTAACCCTAAGTTTCCAAAAGGCAGTGTTGTTTTATTAAGTTAATTTCCATAATGTGAGAAACGTGTGCATCGTGTTAAAGGAGAACTGTCTGTAGTTGCTCAGGGCGTTTTCAGAAAAAAGCAAAAGCAATTTTTCCTCAGAATGTGAGACGTTGATAATTTGCACAAAAAATAGTAACACGAAACACAAATATCACGAAATTAAAAATTGTATTTATGTTGTAGTTGACACTGTAATTGAAAAAAATCCAAATTCGTGTCTTGGCAACTATCAAGATGTTTTCTGTGCCGTGTTGTTCCAAGGGGTGAATTTCTGGGTCGAAAGTAATGCCTGTTTAATAGTTTCCTTCACTCCCAAACATAATCTAGTAGACCATCCTCAACTAATTATAGAATGTAAATCAGACTTAAATTGCATATTTTATCAGGTGAAAAGAGCGCGCCCTGTATTTAATCCACATTTTGCAAGGTGAGGAACTTCTCACGAGTTAAAATGGTTTTTTTTCTGACCATGGAATAATATGGTCCACAGAACTTCAGTTCGACGGTTTCTTCTTCATGTATTTCACACGAACAGGTCGTGTTGAAAAATTTGAACAAAAAATTAGTATTCGTCTACGTTGCGAGAGGCACCTGTTTGCACTTTCGGGTTGTCGGATGGCCCTATCGACCGAAGGCTTGGTATTTGAGTCATTCTGGAACTCACTTGGATAGTAGCCAGCCGTTGAACCAATTGAATGATTGTTCGAGGAACTGAATTTTTTGGTAGCCTAGAAACTACTTCCTAGAAATATGCTGCAATCTATATGCGTCAGGTAGATCCAACATTTGAAAAATCCTATGCTGTAGAAGAACCTAGCTGAAAGGCTTTGCACAAAGACACCTAACGGCTATTTGTCGGGGCTTTGGAGGACTATATCGACATGTACGAGATTTGCATGAATAAACATGGAAGATGGCATGTTAGACATTTGGTCATGGTAACGCTGAAAAGTCTTTTTGAAAATGTATGAAGGCAGAAGATGAACTTCTTGAAACTGCATTGGACATTGTCTTGCTACGTGTGGTCATGTTTTCAAACCATACATTTTTAAATGTCTGTTTTTATATGGTCATTGATGACTTTAGTGTGGCATCTCCAACATCATTTTGGTTGCAAAAAAAAATAGCAAGAGTTGTGCTGTTGTACTCCAAAAGAGTTGTGCAGGCTTTTTTTGAAGTTAAGACCTAGTTTGGTTTAATAAGCCTTGGTATTATTAAGCCGCGTCTCCACTGCACATGGTTTGCTGAAACAAATTTAAAAAAAAGGTTGCCTACCGTGATGTTTGAGCAAACTTAATACATTTTTTTGTTGCCATACCATGATTTCGTCAACATTTTTCTGATCGCTTGGGAGGCGGTCCAGATCAAAGAGAAAAAAAATGCTGCCACCTTATTGCGCATGCTCAGCCATATAAGTGTGTACAGCCTTGGTAGAAGCGCCATAAACTGGACGCGTTTGTTGACTGATTCTCTTTTGATGGAGACAGGTCAGCATTCATCAACATGTTGACGAAATACATTGTTTCAGGCTTGTCTTGGGTGTTTGTATGTTTGGTGTTTTAATGTTGAATGTTGACTGCAGTGGAGACCCGGCTTTACATGTTGAATTTGACAAAACTATGCAGTAAGAGAAATAATTAAAAATATTTGAAAAATTCTTGGTCATTTTTCATCTTTAATGGTCTAGCTTTATTTTTTTTACCAAATCTGGATGAATTAAGTTGTGTGTGCGTGCACTTGATGCCCTTTTTTTTGTTCAGAAGAAGAATTGACTTTCATGCACATGCCGCTCTTAAAATAATCTTGAAAATCTCCACTTATACCTACTGTGTGGTAGACAGCAGAGATAAAAACCTTTTAAGGAAATTGCATCTTTTCGAAATTCTTAGCTTATCAGCGGAAAGTACAATTGCCTAAGCGCTCAACTTTTTAAAAGTGGGTCCTTGGATGAGAAAAAAGTGTCCCCGAACTACCCTCCAATTCGAGACCGACCTGGATTGGCAGGGTGCAAAAATTGAAGCAGTTTTTAAAAGGAGGGTAAGCTCTTCAACATAAGGGCTTTTGACACCAGGCCCAGGGATTTAAGTTATGGTTGAAGGGAACCCAGCTATGTCCTGCTTGTTAACAAAAAAAAGAACCTGCCATTTTGCAGAGCAAGGTGGAGTGAATTACTCAACGTTCTTAGTCTGGAATTGGTCTCGACTCATAAAGAAGGGGGCATAATTGCACAGGGCCCAGTTGTGGTTTGTCAGAATGCGGTTAAGGGTAGAGAAGAAAAAAAACGACGTGTTGGGACAGTGTTTTGGTTGTTATTTCTATACCGATTCAGCTGGATTCCATACGTATGCACCTAAAACTGACCTCGAGACACATACTTCCTCCATCCATTGCAAGATGCAACGATTTTGGCAACTAGGGTCTCTGACCCCAGTTTGCACTCGGAATGCCAAACTTGCACTCTTGAGCATGGAAACCTGATGCAAAATATTCAAGACGAAAGTTTAAAAGAAATGGCGTGGTTCCTTAATGCACGTTTGATCGACGTATTTCATAAAGCTGGATTTCAACTTGAAAGATTAGGCGTTGAACGCCAATTTAATTGAGGGTTTTAACTGACGTTTACGCCTGCTTTAATGGTTGTCGCCCATTTTAATATTATCTCATTGTTTAGTGCGCCAGCCAGCAAATGGATCGAAAGATGCAGTGTGGCCCCGCAATTCCGAAACAGTTCATTATTTTTATGAGGCTCATTATGCAGTCCCTGTTCGTGCGTTTATTATTTTGGCTTTGGTCTAGGCTGACCCGATAACACGAATTTGCGGTGTGCATATTTGTATAACAGCGTGGATTTTACTTTTCGTGATTTTTCTTCTGGTGGGAATCATGCATATGTATATGCATAGTATTAAACTAATAACACAGTTTCAATAATTTACACGTTTATATAACTAGTGCAAGCTGCGTGGTAAACGAGATTCTCAAAATAAGCTGTTGTCAAACTAGCTGGCTTTCGATGGAATATCATTTGTATGGCTTCAAACTTAAAAGTTCGATATTGTTAAAGGGCTTCAATACTATGAACACCTTGGATTGCAATCAAGGGTGAACATATTACTAGGTGTTCTCTTATTTGCGCACACCAACCTATACAGAACCAATCACTTTGTATAATATTGCCAGATTTTAAACCATATATAACAAACGATATTTAATGTTTGAAATGGAACCTGTGCTGTCATCTCAAAATCAAACAGAAAATTTTACATAATTAAATGTAATTTCATATGAAAACTCATTTGAAAATCGTATTATTGCAAGATTACAAAATATTGGGTTTGGCAGGGCAGTGCAGGTTTGTTTTTTAAAATTGTATTTGGACAATTGTAAGCAATGCTTTCTTGTTTATTGTCCAAATTTAAAACTTTTTAATGTTTAGTGCTCATAAAAGAGCACTTTTAATTTCTCCAATTGGAACCACCGTAGTAACGTTATTAATAGAACTGTTACAATTTAAATGACCTTTAAGAACCTATAACTATTGTGGACAAAGTAAATTAACAGGAGGTGCCCCACAAACATATTAACACATGCAATACGTGTTTACAATTTTCTTGATTTCATTTGTTTTTTCTTTCTTTCTGCATTTGTATTTTTTTCATTTTTTTTTCATATTAAATTATATGTAATTAAGTAAAATTACCTGTTTGCTTTTGGGATCATGACATAGTTTCCAAATCGACAAATAACACTATCGTTTTCCAAGTTTCAAGAATTGCAATATGGAATAAAGCTTGTTGCGTGCAAACCAACTATGTAGTTTTAAGTGCAGAATTATCTGAATGTGTTTAGCATAGAAACTGACATTCATTAAACTGGATAATCAACTCCCCTATTTCCTTACAAGAAGAATAGTGATAAATAGAGGTTACAGTGTTGTTGTTTAGTTTTATTTCCAGAATCTGTTAGGCTTTCTGGAAATTTTGGAACGCTGAAGCACATTAGATGGCGCTTTTATATTAATAGGAATAGCGTGGTGCCATGCCTCCCATCGTCCAGGAGCCATTTACAGTACACCCCATTATCGTACCATTTATTTTTAACAATAACATAATGTGATTAATTTTTCATTACGACTAATTGGTTCCTTTAGCCGCCATTCGCGACCCTGCCATATGTTCCCTTTTGTGTCCTGTCATTTGTCTAACTGGCCTTTCTAAACATCAATGTAAAGCGATTGGTGAGCACATTTTGCCACACAATACCACGAAGCGATTAATGTTGCCTGTGACCCCCCAAGCACTAAACATGCAATTCCCATCACGTCTTCCCCACTGACTCATCTACAAAGAGAATACATATATAACTTGGTATATTCGTTATCACATGTAATGTTGCAGTCTATATGTCAATGCAGGAATGTGTGCTGATGCTTTTAAAGACTTACAGTTGTGGTATTTTGTCCTCGTTAACAGTAAGCACCAAATATTCGATACATTTGACTCTGCTCCATTGCTGTTTATTGTCTTGTTGATGCCTGAAGCTTCTTCTCTCCAATGGTGACTTTTATGTATTTTTTCCCATGATTTGGGACCAAGCCTAGACACTCTACTGAGAGTTATTCGTGTGGAAACAATGGTAACTTAGAATATAATAACAGGTAGGACATCTTCCTGATGGAGATACGTAAATCACACATTCTGTGAGGCCATGTTGCGATACCAGAAGATTTTTTTCTCCCCCTTGCTATTTTCAAATTCTCCAGTCAAGAGAAAACCTGATTTGCATGCCTGCTGGTCATTCTGGGTCGAGGAAAGATTTGAGAAAGGTTCATTGACCGATGAAGTCTATGCTAAGCAACAGTGGCCTGTTCACTGACATTTTCTGCTTTGTTTTTCCTTTTTGCATTACATATGCAGGAATTGCAAATTTAGATGTTAGGTACTGCTTGCCAAAATTCTTCTGACAACCCCGATTGAATTCTTCAAAAAGGTGGACACTTGAAACAAGTACAAGTAGATTGGATTTTTATCCAACATATGAATATTTGAAAGATTTCTTTAAGATAAGGCCAGAAATACAACTGAACATAAATATTAACTCATCGGTTATGAGCACATGTTTCAAAATATTAATATATTTGTAGACTTATAAGATTAATACTATAGTACGCCTTGCATAGTAATAACGGCTAACTTAATTTTAGCAAACTCAAATTTATATGAAAGGTATAATGATAAATGTGGTTATGTAAATGTAGCCTTTTTTTCTTTACGCATGGCAAGTAGATGTAAATATATGAAAATTACAAAGTTAGCTTATTCCTGTTAAACACTTTGTAGAGATGTATGAGAGCTGCATCGATTTTTCAAAGATTTTATTCCAAAAGCAGGCCATCTTGGTAAATAATAATGTTAAGTCTCGTTCGCCGCTAGGAGGTGCTGAACTAACAATGAGGCTATCGTTGCGGACTAACTTTTGGTTTTTTTCCGTTAGTCCCTTGTTGTTTATTTGAACATTTGCTATTAATTAAATTGTAAAGAAACTATTTACAGTTGTTAAGCCTTATAATTTCATATCTAGCAATTTTATTTAATTGAAACTTAAGGTCAGCTGGGATCCAATTTTCCTATAATGTTAAAAGAGGCTTGGTGATGGAAATACCCTTGATACAGAAATGCCTTTCTGCGGCTCCTCCCAAATCACATTTCATTGCCGATTAAGAAAACTGTACTGCTTATAAACCTTACATTTCATTTCTTAAAATGTAGGACGCCGATTTATTGCCATATATTCATTTTATCCCTCAGGATGTTTGGGTTTTTAGAGGCGATTTTTGCCATCTAAGGCCCATCCATCACACTGCTTTCAACAAAATTGCTGACAAATACATATTCGCCATTAAGCCACCAAGTTTGAAAACAATAAAAATTTCCATTATTGCTCTTGTAAGTCAATAAATCGGCTTGTGTTTATGTTACTGCGGGTTTGAAGTGTGCTCGTCGGAGTGCCCATCAAATTTTGAATTTCAAGATAAGCTCCCGACTGTTGCTTTATTGCAGTAAACCCAAGTCTTGAGGTAATCTGGAGCATTTCCACTTGTTTGGTCATAAACATTTTCCTCCTCCTGTGCATCTCTCTGTTTGGAAGCCAAGTGAGGAGATTACCCCCTTGAATCCTTGAGCTGGCTTTTCTTAGAAAACAACTCTAATATTTGCTGGAATACTGAAAGGCAAGAAAACTGTCATTAAGTGCATGACAGCAAACCAATGAGCCTTAATTGAAGGCTGTTTGAATTAAAATATGGCAGCTGGTTCTCGTTTGAATTCTTTAAGTTAGTATTTAAAGGACGCTCGCTTTTATGTCATGCTCGAGGCTTTCGTGTTTAAAGATGCATTCTTTGTTGGTAAAATTAGATAGTTGCTTACTATAGTTATAAAGACAAGAGCTACAGGGAAGGTTGGATGCAGAAGACCAAAGTGTTTCTTTTAATGGCCGGTTCTGCAGTATTTATTTATTTGCTTGATGAAGCAGGTATGGATGAACAAATATGTAGCATCCATAAGTGTTATCATAAATCGTTTTGAGTGTAGCCCACGATGAACTACAAAAGTGATGACCTAAAAAAATACATTATCCATGGATGATGTATTTTCCAGAGTATGGGAACTTTGATGAATTTAGCTG
Organism: Julus scandinavius; assembly: GCA_034696685.1. NCBI lineage: Eukaryota > Metazoa > Arthropoda > Diplopoda > Julida > Julidae > Julus > Julus scandinavius. The sequence goes on along the minus strand of JAQGAE010000179.1, from coordinate 18,748 downwards.
GGAATATAATTTACAGGCGATAAAGAAAAATAATGGAAACGCTAGGAAATTTTTTGGATCGAATGTGTTTCGGTTGTCTGCTTTGAAAGAACTTCTAGTTGGCCATAGTGTATTTGTGGATTAGTACGCTTGACGATTTACAATCTACTCGGAATTCCACAATTTTGTTAATTTTCCATTTTTTAGGATTTTAAAGCAATACATCTCGTGCAATTGTCACGAGATTAGTATGTGAATAAACTTGAAATTGTGCTCATCACGAAGAATACTTTAAAATTCTGGTAAAGACTGATCAAAATGTGTTTTTTAAATATTTGTTTTGTCGAGCCCTTATCATAACATTTGAAAATTAACCAACTTGAGTTGGCATTGTGTTCTTTGGAAAAACTAAATTAAGTTAGTTGACAGCTCTCTGTGTCCTGTGTGTATGTGAACCTCATTGTATTAATGAATATTTTTCTTTTTATACTTGCAGGTGCATTTTCACAAACTATTTTGATAAGCCCACAAAATAAAACTGTAGAGCTTGGGAAATCTGTCGTGCTGGAATGCCAGTTCCAAGAGGAAGTTTCGTGTATGTGGGGAAGAGGATTAGAAGGGACACCGGAACAAATCGTAGGGCGCTATCGTTTTGTCAATGGCGAAGCTGTTAGTAAAGCGGATTGTTCAATCGAAATTTCCAATCTTGCACAAGAGGACCTGGGTGTTTGGAAATGTTCCACATTCCGTTTTACACCTCTCGTCGCATGGCTATCTGAGCAAAGTAAGTTATTGTCAAAGGTCTGTAACACTAATCATGCTTTAATGCTCCAGAACAATTAATAACTCTAGCTCTGGTGTGCGCATGCATGTATGAAAGCGCATCATTGTGTAAAAGATAGCATTTCATTAAAAATGAGTGTTTGCTTTGGACGCGTACCAAAGGTGTAGGGCATATGCATTGTGAGGTTACACAGACTGGCTCTTGAAATTGAACATTTGAATATAAACACCTGACTGCATGTTAACATTACACTGAACAAAGCAATAACCAAATGGCATGGCAAGGGATACTGAATATATCACTTCCTAATTCTAACAGACCTACTCAAACTAACAAAACGTTACATGTATGCTCATCAACTTTTGTGATATCTTGGAGGTGCTATTGAATCGTATTGCAACGCATGAGTTACTCGTAAGGATATGATCCATTCTTTCAAACTTCGACTATGAACTATTTAATAGTCCTTCGGTATGTCTTCTTCCGTGGAGGTCAGAACAGTGTACGTTGTTTTCTCGATGTTTCTTTTTATTTTCCTTCTCACTGAATTTATCTGTTTGAAAACTCACTTTGCTGTCATTTTCTCTGTGGATTGTTATGTGTACTGGTAAAGTCGTCTCCCAGACAATACTCTCACTATAAGCTGGCCTTAGTTTTTCCGGTGACCAATGCATGCTTCAAAATTTCTTCGGACACTAGAACAGACTGTTGTAGAACTTCGTTGTGATGCACCTTTCCGTTAAAATGACGATTTTTTTTCAGTAGTCCTTTCACGTGCTTAGCTTGTGCAGGTAAGATTCAGTCCTTTGGGCTTCCGTTATGACTGTCCTGGATTATTGCTTGCTCCCAATTTCTTAAACGTTCATGCAGATCCGTTCCAATTTGCAACAATTAAGATGTGTAGTCATTATGTTCATTTCAATTTGTTGCAGATATCAGTCTTTCCCATGCCATTTTTTATGTTGGTTTCAAAATAAATGTTGAGGCGTTTTGTCCATCAAGCATAGCATGTGTTGTCCAAGAACTCGTTTTTTATTTTTCCAATTTTTTTCAGAAACCCCTAGTCAACCTAAGATTTACTTAATGGGAAAACCATTGACGGATTTAGTATTTCCAATACCGACCAGCCAAGCCCCTGCTACCAATTTGAGTTGTATTTCGGAAAAGGGAAATCCTCTTCCAAAGTTATCTTGGGAATTGGACGGGCAACGCATTGCTGGACATACTGAAAATATCACCGTTATTGAGGACAAGTTGTTCAGTACGCTGCTCACGTGGATTGACGGGGATTGGAGTAGGTTTGGTCAAAATAACGGTCCTTTGAGATGCATACTCGAACATCCTGCATATGAACAACCGCAAGCTGCAACTGTAAATTTCATACAGGAGTGTTAGTATTTGTGCTTAATTTTGAGAAAAAGTTAGTGTGGCTTTTAAGGCTTTTGATTCAAGTGTTTGTAAGCTATGACCAATCGAAATTCTGCTTGTAACTTATTCACCAAAGGGTTGTTTGGTTCTCCAGATGCCATCAAAAATCAATTTCACAATTTCAAATAATAAAAATAAAAATAGAAAAATTGGCATTTAAGTACCATTTAAATACAGTTTAAATACGTTTTCTTTGTCTCTTAAGGATTCATTTTAAATTTGACCGTCCATATCACCTATAATTGAATGTTATACGTAAAATGGAACTGTACAGTTGTCTTGTAAACATGAGTACAAAACATTAAAATTGCAACTTTAAAAAAAAAAATATATATATTTATAAAGCATTTGAATCGCTTAAAAACCATACACACATTTGCATTTTTAATCTCTTGGATTATTCAGAAGCTACATAGAACTTTCTCACTTTTCAGATCCGACTAAAAATACCCAGTTAGAAGTAAACGGCTTACAATGGACTGGAGAAGCCTTGGAATTAGGCCATAATGAACAGCTTGAGCTTATTTGCAAACCAGACGGCCAACCCAAACCTTTAATTACCTGGGAATTTTTACCTGATGGAGAGACTGTTTATACGGAGGCAAACGTGGGTGATGATAGGCTGGTAGTGAAAGATCAAAGAGATGGCCGGTATAGGTGTAGTGCCTCAAATAAACTTAACCAGAATGTTCCTGTTAATTCTCAAGAGTTGTATGTAAAGAGAAAAAGTGAGTTTTTATTTTCAACCATTTTCATTCCGCATGAGTGTACGTCGTTTCTCCCTATCATAGCATTGAATGTATGTTGTGGTGCTTTGTTGTGCTTCAGTATCCCGAGTTGCTCTGGTGCCCTCCTTGAGATCTACATGCAGATTTAATTCTATCAGTTGGTTCATTTTAAAAGTGTCCTGCTTCTGGCCAGCTTTTAGATGTATTTCTGGGAAATGGCTAAATGCGAAACAATATTCAACATAGCTTTTTTTTCTATTTGGCATTTGGACTGCTACTTACTTACAAAATAACATTGTAGTGTTCTAACACTAACGAAAATGAAAATGGTAAGCATTGTGATCAACTAGGAATATCCAAATTTGGTTGTTCTTTTTCAGCAGAAGCTGAAAGTGGCAGCTTTGGAGTAATTATCGGCATTGTTATCGGATGTGTCATCGTAATTATTCTCTTTGGCCTGCTAGTGTTCCTGTACAGACGCAAGATGTGGATATTTGCACGTAAGTACACATTGTCGTATGCAAGGGCATACAAATTTTCAGCGTTCTAAGTTAACCATGCACAGACACATTAATTGTCAGATTTATTTGATTTGCTTTCTTTGATGTTTTTATTGCCAAATGAATGCATTCTAAACATGGATTTTATTTGTTTTAGCTAAATCTGACTTGACACCAGCGAATGTGTAAGTTTTCATTATCTTTTTTTCTTTTAAATTTAATAAATAATTTCTTGCGTTTATATCTTCATTGATCAGAAGAAAATTTTGATCTTGTTTAAATCGAGAGGCATTTTCTTCTCATGTTCGATACATTGCAAAAACCTCCTTCAGGCACTATTCCAGATATTTAATGTCAATTCAATATCCCTTGTTAAAATTTTAGGGATGTTGAAGCAGTAGATCACGATAATGAGAAACCAACCGAAAAAACTCCGTTGGAATCTGTGCCTGATACTCAGTATGAAAACCTGAAGCAAAATGGAAAGGAAGAAGAGATGAATGGGAAAACGGACACATCACCTATTAAGGTATTTTTCAGGATTAAGCCAAATAAATGAATATTTTATATTTTTTTGTAACTAAAAGGCCATCTCATTTCTTCCGTTAACCTCTTTTCTGCATAAGAAGGATTTCATTTATTTTTACTACAATATGAATGCCTGTACATTGAAATGATAATTTTTCTGTTTCAATTTCAACATCTATCACTTCTAAATTGATTCTCCATTATGTTACAGGAAATGGGTTTTTCTGAACTATTTTAATGCTAATTGGAAATCTCATTTTTAATTTAAAAAATCGTGGTTTAGCTTTGTAGTTTAACCGTAATTTTAATATCGAGTTGGTTTGTAGCAGAAAGAGGCCTGGTTTTTAATTCTTGCATTTTCTGTTTCCCAAGGAGGGATTGGAGAAAGATCCTTCACCTGAAAACAAAGTGGAGACCTCGCGTTAGTTCTTCACCCTTAAAAAGCACCAGGTCAGCTTTTCATATGGTGTCACCTTCTCTATCAATGTCTCCTCTTTTTGCTGTCAAATTTTTTTTTTTCCAAAGCATGATGGTGTTCCCATGCATGCAGAGAAACAGCGTGGTTTTCCTTCGCAATGTTTGTGGCAATGGCAGCATTAACTTGTACTGTATAATTGGAACTGGAAAAACTGCGCTATAAAGTGCTCAGAGATAGAGAGATCACAAAAGCAGTAAATTTTCCCTGTAAAGTTCAGACTGGCGGTCAAAGCTACATTTTAGCTTATTTGCAGTCATATTCATACCTCAAAAATCAAAATTGGCTAATTATTTGGCTAATAATTCTTCGATTTGGTTTAACAAGTGAGGGTAAAATATGGATATATCCATTTGTAGCATAAATCAAATAACATTTAGAGTAGGCCCTACATGTATATATGCAAAATTACTTCAATCTTTCTTTTGATACTTGTTGTTCAATATTGTTATCATATTCTGATCTGAATTTCTGCATGCTCTAATAAGGATCCTTGTTTTTCCATTTATCATTATAGGGTTCTTGAAATTAATGTAAAATTTGTTTGGATGCATAATGTAGGAGAGTTGTGAGGCATGCTTTGTTGGTGGATTAGGCTCACAACCTTAGCTCATTGTTTTTGTGCTCTTTTACTGCAATACGAGTTTCTCATGTTCCAATAATTGTTATTGCTGCAAGCTACTTTTTTATTTGTATAATTTCTCCTATACAAACTGAAGGAAAATTATGAACCCCATGCTAAGCATGATTCTGTATATTATTTTTTAAAAGGGCTTTAAAGTTGATGGAGGTTGTGCAAGAATGTGACACTAGCTTTGGAATGCTGATACTTGCCCTTGTAGCTATTATGCACCCGTTTTGTGCATGATTTTGTTTCATTTTCATTTCATTATTTATTGGCAATCATGGTGTATCTGTTTCTATTTTTATAATTGACCATATTGGTAATTTGTATTTTTTTTTTTGATTTTTTGGAATGTTTGAAATTATTTTTGAATGTGAGAGGAATGGTTATTTGGTTTGGGTTTTTTCAAATCTGATTTGGGTTGATGCTATCTTTGTAAATATATTCTTTAATTGCGTTTATCTCTTAAATTGATGTTATGGGCATGATGCTCGGCAATAATTCAATAATTTATACGGGCGTTCTTTGCTTGCCAATGGGTTTAATTCAGCACCACATCATAATGTGATCATAACTTTAGAAGTAATAGCGTATATTTTATGTTATTAATTGAAAATGTGTTCTGCAGCTACTGGAGATTTTGTTTTTAGAGAAAAAAAAATTAAGTAGAATATAGGCAATGCTAGCTAGCTTAACATGCCTAACGTATACAATTTTTCTCCAGCTACCGACGGTACTGTCAAGTATTTTTTCAAGCAGATTGCAGCTGGAATTTTATTGAGGAATTGTGGGAAGTTTTTTATCTAAGCAAAGTTTTTAGAATAAAAATTCCAATTTTAGGCTCGATATCATTGGTATCACTGTCAGTAGTGCTGTCATAGAAGTTAACCTATATTGCTACTTTTTCGAGTGATTATTTATATATTATATATAGGGAAATTCATTTATCACATTTAACAACGTCCTGTTACTTTTGAATTTATGGTCTTGCTTTGTGATGCTGAATTTTTTGGGTCTTATGAATGTCTGACATGAGTACAATGAACGTTTTTCCCTTTGCATGTGAATCTCACTATTTTGTAAGTTAAACGTGATGCATCAATCATACACATATTTAAATGTTTATCATTAACCATCTTCATTTTTGCAACCGATTTTCGTGAAAGCGAAATAAATTTAAAGTAAATTGTTTTAAATTTTGATAACTCGAACTTGTTTAAATTTATTGTCTTTTATCAGAATGACCAAAATGACAACAAAAAATCCACAGAAGTTGTTTATGCTCAGCTTGATTTATCCAAACGGGGAGTCGTAAACGTTAAGCTGCCACCAGAATACGAGAAAACGGAATATGCCGAAATTACCTTCAACAAGGATAAAGGTAACAATGTGTGATCCATTTGTTCGAAGATTTCTTCTAAGTTAAAATTGCAGGACTCTGTCCAAGACTGCTTTCGGGGGTTGCCGCGTGCCGCCGCACCAGTTGCCTGTGCGGCTAAAAAAAAAAAAACTGACCATTCCAACATATTTTAATCTGTGCACGCCTGGCATACTGGACAACATCTGCATCGAGTGTCTCATCTCTTTAATTCTCGTGAATCCCGTGGTTATGCAACCCATCCCTTTCCTCACCATTTGAAATTCTGTATACAGTGTACAAGCGTGTGAACGTTCGTATTCTTTTTTGTACATATTTATCTTGTTGCCGTTCGTCTGTGTGAGTCCCGCGGTTCTTTTGAAAATATTTTTTTTTTCAGGTGTTCTAAAAAAATACCGTTTTACGCGTTGCTTCTGCGACAATTTATTTGTCACTGCGCTGTTTCAATTTTAAATACTTTTCAGTGATGAACTCTGAGAAGGTATTCATGGCTAAAGATTCAGCTTACAACAAATTTAACAGTTGCATGTTAGCTTACTTTAAAGTGAATCTAATGTCAGTATCTGCAAAGTCAAAAATGTTTAACTATTTTTTATAGTTGTACTCGTAATATGTAAAATTTCTCAGAATATGAGATGTTTCACCAGTTCAGTGTTTATATTTTTTTAGCAGATTTTTTAAGCCTTATCGTATGGTATGGTCGTTCGATTCTGACAGTAGGATGCCGAATTGATTTGAAATTCTTATATTTATTTGTATAATATTTGTTTGTTTTTTAAAATGAAAACCGTAGCCTTTAAAATCGTGTAATTATTAAGAACCTGACTAAAGTTTTGTTTCAACCTAAATATAGTTAAACATTTGGCATTGTTGGTGATGATTTTAGAAGTGCGTTAAAGTACTGTTTATCAAATTGCTAAGATAGCCTGCACATGCAATGAGATTACGTTAGGTAGGCAAGCTTTTAATGAATACAAATTATGTATGGCATTATGGTGCTTCAAAGTTCTCTCTTTAGCACAACTGTGGCATATCACAGTTGTGCTTATTTGTTCCCAGGTGAGGCTATTGCGATAAGATGTGCTTTTCGGGCAAACGATGAAAAGATACATTAACATGAAATAACTTAAAAAGAATTTATTTTACAAACATGGCAAGACCTGCATGAAGAAGTTTGAACATAGTTTTGAAGTGGATTTGGATTGTTATTTCGAGCGTATGTCTTGTAAAATGTACTGAAATTGTTTTATCCATATTGCCTCACCTGGTGATAGAAAACCTGGTGTCTTACTTGTGCAGGGCCCTACATTTCACCTCATTCGCAAAGACATTTTTGGATTTCAAACCGTACATCTTTTCAGAGGTCTTGTATGTAAACATCTTATGAAAAAGTGAAAACCTAGATCAAAAATTTAAAATTTATTAAATATACTCATATAGCTTCTAAAGCTAGTTAACTGCAAGCAATTTATATGCCTTAGAATGTTTAGCTTTTTCTATAGCATTAGTCGCAAATAACTATTTTCTTATGAAAGCATAACAAACTCAACTGAGTTCTGAGGATGACAGTTAATTTTTGGACTTAATCGATTAAGTTTCCATTCTTTCAAACATTTATCTTGTTTGGTTTATAGAAAATAACATAAACACCATCTTTTTAAAGTAGTAATTTTGTCTATTTTCAAAAAAATAAAGTTTCCTCAATGTTAATAGGGCTTTTGCCTTTATCAATGTCCATCTAACTATTCAATCGTTGCTGTTAATTAACCCGTTAAAAATAGTGAAATTCGGTGGTACTGCTACTGCTTAAGTTAACATTAGCTTTATCACTGAGACATATTATGCCTGTTGCAAAGTCATAATAAATATCAACAGCAATTTCATTATTGTACCGCGGATAGCAGCAGCCTTGCCGTAAAACTTGCTGCAGTTATTCCCGTTGCAAAGCCTATATTATAAAAAGTACAATACTTTTTTATTCAGATTTTATTTTTTTAAAAACTGCGGCATATGTGAAAGAGGTCTCCCTGGTGCAGTGCGAAATACTTTGTGGTTCCTGAAATGGTGTAATTTTGGTCACTCTTCTGTCGTTGTTGTTGTTGTTTACTGCCAAAAAAAAAAGAATGTGAAATTTTCGAGCGGTGAAACCGACAATGGCATTTCAAAGAAACAGAACAAATATTCGGTGTTTTAATGTATTTCAAAAGCTACTGGCTAATTTTTGACCATTTATTGTAAATTACAAAGGTTGCGCTTATTATACCAAAATTTCAGCTTCATTTGATAGAAGTACTACTACTGTACATGTTTCGGCTAGCTGGTAAAAACCACCAAAAAACAGAAAATTCTGTGAATTGGATTTTATCAAAGCTTGTAAAATACTCCATCATTAAGAAACCCAAATTTTGGTATAAATAATCGCTTTGTTATTAAAATGAGTGAAAAGTATTGCTTACTCGTATATTTAGATCTGGTAAAATATATAACTATACGTTTATTTATGCATGAAAGATGCTTGCTACCGTGAACGTATAAGATGTGTAAACTTTGCTGAATATTTCCTTAAAGGTTCATCTCACGTTTCAAAATGCCCTTTTTTGTATCTTGTCATATTAGGTGAGCTTTTCTGAACAGATCCAAACCCCGATGTGCTCTTGTAGTTTTCGACTAGTTAATTCCGATGTAGTATTTCGAGCACATTATTTCCTCTAGTGCAGTTAATTTGATAAACAGTTGTTAAAAGCAGTGCGATTTCAGGTTTTATTTTCTCTCATTATACTGTTAATCTTATACATGTTGACAGTCTCATTGCATATGTATGCACAGCACTGTATAGCGTTTCTGAACTCAAAGTTGTAAACTTAGTTGGAGGGCATATGATCTCATAAAAACATCTTTTAACTAAACAGTTTCAAAGCGGTGCAAAAGCATAATGGCAATTTGAGTGTTTTGGAACTACTGTATGTCTTGTAATAGCTCTATTTGATTCCATATTATTAAATGTATCGGCGTGATCATGCGCTGATCTTTGATGATGTGAATCATTAATTTGCCCGTAGCTCAACAGGCAATGCACTTAACCATTTTGAGTAGTTCAGCTGTGTAAGGTCCTGAGTCTATTATGAACAGCAAAATAGGAAAATCCGTGATATACTTATATAAGAACGCAATCTCATTTATTTCATCACCATTGATCTTGTTATATGAACAGGAACACGTGCGTTCTATGGTGATTTAGGAAGGTCAGGCATGAACATTTCAAAGGTTCTGGATGGTTATTTACTAATCATGTTGGCTACATTGCTGAATTTTTAGAAGTTATTCTAATCTTAGAAACTGCCATCAATCCTAACAATCACATGCTTAATTAGTGAAATATGATTTGGTCCAAGACCACGATACAGTAACTAATTAACATTCCAAGTTAAATTACAAAATGCCACGCTTTAATTAAATTTTATAAGAATATTTGTGGTAAACTATAAAATACTGATTTTAGCCTAAAAAGAAAATTGGATAAAGGTTGGCATTTGCATGTTTAAAACTGCATACAGAAATTGTGTTGGTTTCAATTTTACATACAAAAGATTATCATTTCTAATTAATATTATAGGTTAATACAGTTTCCAATCACAAAATATTAATTTGCTTGTGTGATTTTCATTACTGAAAAATACTCAATTAACACTGGCAGAAAGTATCTACTGATAATGTTGGCTGCCTTTGACGTTTTCTAATTTTTAAAGTTGTAAATTGATGGTGTTAATTTACAATTTTTAATCAAAGCTTGCCATGATGGGATAACATTTGCTCAGAATTATAAGCTAAATTGTTCCTATTAAATTCTGATCTAGGTGGAATAAAATTTGAAGGTAAATACTTCCTCTACTTTTGGAAAATCAGAATCTGAAATTTTCTTTATGCCTTTTGAATTTCGCTTTTTGATTATCACCAGCATAACACCGTGAACACATACTCCTGTCCATTTTGCTAACTAGCTTTTTTATCCAGTTAGCATTCGAGACTCGTTTTTTTGACTAACCCGTATTACACAAACCGACCAAAATTCTGCATCTTTAGTGATGAGTCCATGTAGTGTATCGATATAATCAACTACTGTCAATGTCCTTTACACCGTGAATAAGTTTGTATTTGATTTTCTCCCTATTGGCTTGAATGGTTCGAAAACTTTTATATGTGTATATTGAAGTAAGAGTAGGTTGAATCTCAATGTTTTTGAACCCATTGCTTTCTATTAAATACAATTCAATTGTTTGTGTCGTCGTCCTTCTCGAGAATTACCCAATTCTTTACATTTTCTAACATGTATTTTAGTCGAATCGTTTAAGGCAGACATATTTAAGGTAATGACTCGTAATTACACTCTAGGTTTCCCTGCTAATCCGATTCTTACATTTTGTATTGCTGTATCCAGAGATTTTTGTTTCACTTTAACTGTGATATTCATTCACCTGGCCACTTGCATTTTTTGATATTTTACCTCAACAGATTGCTCTCAAAGTAATGCCCTTTATTACCTCTTTCTAGGAAAATTGATACTTAATACGAATTCATTTTTGTCTTATAGTTGTTTCAAAAATTGAATAGTTTTGGCTTGGACTTACTAGAGGACTACTCTAGTTAACTTAAAAAAAGTGCAGCAATGTGTTTGAATAAAGTTTTTGATCAAGTTTAATGCAAGCTCAAATTATGTTAAACAGTAATTTTATCTCATGCATTACAGTGTTGTGCATTGATTAACTTCTATATCCATTTACAGTTTTTTTTCATTAATTTAGTAATTATAGTTCTTGCAACCAGTTATTGAGCCCTGTGTAATGGATAAAGTTTGAAAATAGATAGAATTGTGCAAGTTTTTCAAATATGTGCAAATTTATGCATGTGAAGACAATAAGTTTTATCTGAAGCAAAGATGCTTGTTTTTAAAATACAGTTGGTCAAAAGATTGTCTATATTTTGAAAGTGGCATATACAGGGCTCTAAACAAAGTTAGTCTTTATGCTAAATACAGTCATTTAGTACGTCCTACATAGTAGTAGCTTGAATCGTCTTTCCTTACAGTTTGTAGCCTCTTTATTGAAAAGTATCCAATTAATTTTGGAATTCCTTATAATAGGAAATATCCTCTTTCTTCTGTCAAAATCTAAATTAGGTTTCACGTAGGCTTATCATTTAATGCATTAGCAACAGCTCTAACATTATCCAGAAAATTATAAATTAAGTAATTTCGAAATGGCTCTAAACCAAAGCAAATTTGAAACCAAAAATAGTATAATTCTTTATGTTGACAACTTTAAACCTAGTTTAAGTTTATCAATTAGGCAAGCATCATTTAGAATAATGAAATAATTTGTAGAATACTGATGTGGGAAAATGATGAAAGATTTTGGAGCGTTTAGCAAGATATTCCCATTTAATTGAAATGATAGAATTGTAACCAGAATCATTCATTATTTAAAAAAATTGTACAATGCCTTAATAATGCCATTTTTTTATTTCAAACTATGATTAGTTTATGGCATCGCCGGTTTAGTAGGGATATACTTTTTCATATTTGAAGCTTTATTTTGTACCAAGCAGATCGTTAAACCTAAACCACACATTATAATTTTTCATTTTGGCAAATATACACAAAGTCTTGTAAAACTGATTTAGTATAAAGTAGTATTAGATAAGCAAATCGACTATTATATTTTCTTCTAGCATGTTGCATGTTTGTAATGTTTGCATCAATTTTTTTGTGAGACTTCATTATCATTATTGTAACCATCATGCTATTTCATCGTGTTTTGTGAATGACTCATTCTGTCTGTCAAAAGCTTTTGTGAACTCTTTATTAAAAATGTATCAACTGTTTACCTTCTCTAATCATTCTTTGAATCTTAGAACCATATATATAGGACTCGTATGTTTCATCTGAAGTATTTTTTTTTTGATTTTGAAATAATTTTCAACAAGTCAGAATAATTGATATAATGATATCTAAAATATAGTGAAAATTTCAATTATGGTACTTTCAAATTTAATTATTTCAATTTATTGTGCGTTTAATTAGTTGTTTTATTTCCAAAAAGTGGATATAGTATTAGTTTTGCCAGGGTGTACTTGGTTTTGTATCATCTCCAAAAAGTAGGAAAATTATGCCTTATATTCATGTAAAACACCAGTTTATGCTCGAATTTCCAGCCAACGTCGGGAATTTCCTTTAATCGTTAAAATTCTTTGCAAAAAAATCTATCGAATTTGTCAATCTTTAGCAAAAAATATTATGATAACTGTTCTTGATTTTTTTCCAGCAAATTTACAGGATCAAATAACAGGTAGTATCCACTTGAATTTAGTTATAAACCAAAATAATTTTATTTTAAACAAAGTTATTTCTCACTCATGACTACATAACTGCAATCTGTAACAAGGCGGTATTACCGCATTCTAACCGCCCACCCGCCATTTTTTATATTTAGTAAGGAGAGCCCTTCGGTAAAAGCTCAATTCCCCACACCTCCATTTCGCTCGCTTATGAACCCAATTCCCGAATCCCCGCGTAGGCTTTCACTAAGCCCCGCCCATCCGTTTGCTAAAGCGGCGGATAGATGGCGCCACGGTCCATCGCGTGCATAACATTATTTCGGGATCCCTATTTCGCCTTGTTGTCAGCGGTATTCTTAGCAGCAGTATGGGTGTAGCATGGGGTGTGATGTAGTTTGGTTCAATATGGCTGTGGAGTTAGATGAATATTTCTGCAACATGCAGTTCGGTGGAATGGATATTGGAACGACGCTGCTCGTGGGTTGGGTCGTTTTCGTCTTGTTCCTCGTACTTCTCGGAATTTTCGTGTACAACCGGCATTTTAAACTCCGCAAAGTGCGGCAAGACGGCTCAACTACCGAGTCTAAATCGGCGGCCAAAGATGACGCGACCGCCGGCGGCCTGCAAGGCGCATCGTTCGGGGGCAAGTTTCCTTTTTCGGCAAGTGGAAAACCGGGAACCGTCATCCCGACGGCTACGGTGACTGGCGTAGATAAAGATGCCGTGGATTGGGTTAACAAAATCCTCCATTGGGTCTACAACGATCCGACTGTCAGCAAGAGCATCGTTCAGCTTTGGATGAAAAACATCAACTCTCTCACGGCCACGTCCATGACCGAGGTAAGGTTGACGAGCAGGCAAATGGACGACCGTTGTAATTCGAGTCCGTTATGAATTTTTATGTGGCAGTATCATCGTTTTTGTAAAAATATATCCCACCCTTTTTAATCTGTGAAAATGTTCTGCAGATGAGATCTTCATCAAATCTTGTTATTCAAAATCATTGTATTCGCAAATATATACAGTGCAATGAACGATCCAGTTTCAATTGGGCTTGTGGTGGCGCATCACATGCACCACAAGTGTTCGTATAATAATTGGTAGAATTCTGTGTTAACTGCACCAGGTTAAGTAACAGTTGCGTCACCAAACGTTCTGCTGTGGTACAGGTGATGGGTGTTATGCAAATTTCGTCTTGGAACGATGTTAAGCCTGAGTCACGTGACTTTTGACTAATAGCCATCCGGTTGGAGGCGAGCTTTTCCGCAGGGTTCAGTCTCCACCAACGCTACGAGTTGTCACGTGATGCCGTCACTCAATGGCCTCCTGCCAGTTTGAGGGCAGCAACTGGTGTTCTCGCGCACCAGTTGGACTTTCTTCAATGGACCTAAGTGTGACGGCAGCACGTGAAATTCTTCAGTTCTATTCGTTACATAATGAGTTAAAATGTGTGTGATATCGATTGTAGCGCAACTCTGCTTAAGGTCCATTTGTAAACCCCCAACTATAGCACCAGATGGAGTAGTATCAATAGGCTCTATCAACCTTATTCAGGTTCAGCACCTCCTAGTGGTGAATGAACTTTTAGCATGGCATTTTCAACATAGCTGTTTGACCAAGTTTGTACTCGTGCTGGACAACATTATGCAACTTTCATTTTAAGTTTTAGGGATCTCTTAAAGTAGTACCTTCCTGTCCTTTCACATACAACTTACCCGGATTATGCTTCCATGTGGTTTTCCCCAAAGCAAAAATACCCAAACAAGTATCTCCAGGCAAGTATCTTCACTCAAGAATCCCCAAAACAATAATCTCCATGGTAAAAAATCCTCAAAGTACAAAATATGCAAAAAGTTGCAAAAACCTAACCTAATTGAACAATACTTTGAATTAATTAAATATAGCATCAATTTGGAGATTTTGTTCCTTGGAGCAAGAAGGTCCATGAAGGTTATTGTTTTGGGGATTTTTGAGGGGCGATATTTGACTGAAGATTGTGGTTTTTTTGGAGATTGTTGACTGGAGATTTTTGTGTTGATGATTATTGACTGGGGAAAATCACGTGCTACCCTTACCCGTGACATAAAACATACAAATCTGGAATAATAATGCTTTGGATGATGTCTGATGTCCGATGCCCATTTGGACGTAATGGGTCTAGTTGCTGGTTAATTTACACAGCTTGATCCGAGATAATTCCCGAAATGGCAGTTTTATATTTGGTGTTATCAGATGCAGCTCATTTCCATTTCCATTTGTAGTTGTGGCGTGTCAGCAGGTGAAAAACTGATTTCGACCATAATTTTTTGACATGGACAGTGCTGCCAAACTTGTTTTGATTTGCATGGATAGACATTTTTTGAATAAACTAAAAAAGCAATAAAAAATTGTATTGCATATACTTCAAATGCTTTGACAGGATATATATTCCTCAAGTCAGGCCTCAAGTGCTCCTAACATTTTATTAAAACCACAGTTTACTGTTGCTAATCTTCGCAAACCTTTACTCCAAAGATGGGTGAAGTCTTGTGTGGAATTGGTACTTTTGATAGTGTGGGATGGTTGACTGTTGGGGATGGTTTATGTGGAGAAGTGGGAGGCTTGGTTGGTGAGAAGGATGGATTGCAAAAGTACGTGCTTGGTGAGTGGTGGACTTTAATGATGCAAGTCGGTATATGCATGATTCTTTGTCAAAAGATGTCAGGTCAGATGAATAGCAGGGATAATGAGTAAGTGAAACATAAAAGATGGAAGGTGGAGGGCGTTTGGAAATCCACATATGTAAGCCTTGTCTGGCTTTGATATGAAGGAAGGCCAAAAAGAAAATCCCAGTTTAGAACCGGAATACAATGCTTTTGTCTGAATCAGCTGAAATGTGGTAAATTCATTGGCCCGGAACATGACCCAAGTTGTAACTTTAAGTAAAAACTTGATTTTGTTGATTCTTGAAAATGCTTACCAGGAAATGTCGTTGGGAATATCTTATGGTACTTTGGTTAATGTCTTGTGTCTGGCATCTTAACAAATAAAATTGAAATATTCCATAAACACTAGCACTACCTTAAATAATTGCGTGGGTTTTCTATGGTATTGCAGGCTTTTGGATCCTTGAACTCGTCCAATCCTATATTGCTATCCCCACAGAGCCGATTAAAACATGTTTAACGAGATAAAAAGTATGTTTTGTGCGAAAAGTGTGCTATTTTTTTAATCAACAGCTAGGTTATGTCATATTTTGAAATAAATCAATATTTAAGCGTAATACTGGGGAAAATAAAAACAAATATTTACCAACAACATGTTGATGTTTTTAAAATGCAATCCAACATTGCTTTAATATACAAAATATTACACAATTAAGTATATACTGTAGGTATCCTTTAATCCCTTTGAAGTTCTGTATATTACATAACTTTAATGGAATTTATTTATGAAACCATGGATATGTTATCATCTTGCCACTGAAATTCTGCATACTCGAAATGATATAGGGCTACTCTACCATTCCCTTCCTGGAATCTGAAGATTCAGACATTGCTATTGGTCATACAAGACTGAATAATGGCACAGATTGTGGTGATAAATTAGGGTCTGACATGGGATTAACCCAGTTATACTTTCTGAAATCGTAGCGGTTACAGTAGCATATCCTAGTTTCATGACAGAAAATATCTGCTGAGAAGTAAATGTACATATTGGGCGTAATGTTTAACAAAGGTGGAAAATAACTTGATATATTTACTTAATTATGGCGTAGGCATACTAATAATTATATACAGGGGAATTTTACTGAATCGTGTAAAAATCTGTAGGCACCATAACTCATGGAATGGATTTCATCCTGGCTGTAATGCAATTTGGATAAAATATATGCATTTTCATGACATTTGCATAAATTCTGTTCAATTCTGATTTCAGCCTATAGGATGAAATCCAATATGTGATTATGGCTCGGTGAAATTTTGCACGGAATTGCCAAATAAAATCAATATTTTCGATGTAGTAACTACAATATTTTTTTCTGAATTTGGGAAAATAAGGATTTTTAGCAGTTGTCAATCATATTTCTGATATTAGGTGTGATACTAACATAGGTTGGTTGAAAACTCGTAGGAGTATATGTGTTGGCATTGAGACTTCAGCTGTATTCTGCTTTCAAATACTGTACGAGACCAGGCGGTTTTAACAATTATTATTTGGCAAATGCCAGATGTTCCAGATATTCCATTTGTTCCTAATAGGCCTATAAAATCTGGAGAAAAAAAAATTGTTCAAATGTGGCCGCAACACGCACTTGGCCAACAATGCAAAATGCACTTTTGTTAATTGGGTATTCTTTAATTAGCTTTCATTTTTGAAATTCGTGTATTACTTTGGTTGAAAAGAAGGTGATTTTTTTGTATATGGTATACTACTCTTTTTCACGCACATATCCAGGTATGGTACTTAATCTGTATTGACGATGTAAAAATCTCATTCTGCACTCATTGAGGGCGGACATTTTTGCTAAAATGTATGAAAACGCCTCCTCATGTTTTGCTTTGTGTGATGCTACGCAGAGCAATAGACATCTGCCTACGTGTTGCCATTTTCTGTTTTTTCTAGTCATAAATAATTTACAGCACATGCATGCTAAATGAAAATTATTACGTTAGTTGGTCATACTGCGTATGGTGATGACATCAAGGCATTCAAAGTGCCATGTGGATATTAATTTTACGCAAAACAAAAGGTGCATATTTCCGGGAGGGAATGTTTGTGAATTGTTTATGAACTGCCCTATTGCTACGCAGATTCCTTAAAATACAATTAGGAGATGGTTTTAGAAATTTTTACTTTAGTAAACGAGTAAAATGCAGATATCTGTCTTTACAAATTCTCAAAGTGGAATTTGCTTTAGCTTGTATTAATGCAATTTTAGTTCTGATGTTATCCACAATAAATGATTTACAATACTTGGACGCCATTTTTGCAACTATACTAAGGGGCCATTCAAAAATTGACCCTCCCCCTCATGGACGTCCTTAATTTTGTTTTTAAACTAGGGTGTCCAGAAAATTGTATGGAACATACAAAGGCCCTTCCTATAAATTTCCAAGCACCCGTCTGCCTCATTACGAATTCCACGACATTTTCCCAGATTTTTCTAATCATCCGGAATTTCCTGACCCCGAAAGGAAATTCCAGCATAAAATTAGTGTTTAACATAAAGTTAAGCATAATACCCGGCTTTCCCGAGGTTTTAAAATTCAAGTAGTTTGGGACTGGGGACACATTTCTTCTGGTGTCCAAATTCCTCTTTCACTGGCCTTTAAAACTTAATTAATCAAAAAATAAAAATGTGAAAAATACCATCATTAGTGGACGTATATAATGGCTACCCCCTCCCTCCCCCCTGTCCACATGCCAGCAGACCTCCCCATACCCTCATCTTGAGAACATCCTTTTTGAATGGCCTCTAAAATCGACGCATTTTTTAGTGTTCCCGGTAACATCTAAAAGTAGTGATGTATAAAACCAAACTATTTAATCCACGCATGTTCCTTGCCATTTACTTATTTAGAAAGTCATTTGTACATTGCTAACGTTTATATTACGTTGGTATATTTCTAAAGGACGTCGAGCAATATATTGGACGATTCATTTTTGTGCAATAGAAACAGTGCTAACTTTGTTTTGACTAATTTTTGTTTTGATGTCACTATAATTCATGTTTAGATGCTCCTCTTCATAGACTGCAAAGCTAAATGTGATGTATGAGCAGAATGGCAAATGTGGCAGATATATGGGCTTAATATGCCGCACTTGAATGTCTTCGATTCTTTGGGCAACCCTTATCCATAACCGTATTATATAATTTCAGACTTGGCTCAAAATGCATTTTGGCAGACTGGCAATCGTAAGATTATATATAACAGTAGTATAGGGCACCTACTTGGCGTAAATAGGCCACGCCCCCTTACAAGGGACCTAATTTCAGCCAATCAGGAGCC